>LPNX010033055.1:0-25998 GCA_001517045.1 Pseudotsuga menziesii
AGAAGTCTGAGAAAGACATGGCAGCATGAAACTCATCCCCTAAGTCTCTGTACTCCTGCAAATAAGCCCCAAAAGGCTCGCTGGGTTCTACCTGCATGATTGGGGCCCCTACTGTATCTACCAAGAAGTGAGGCATGGTAGGCCTGATAGTAGGTCTGTTGTATATGTGCGGAGTGTTCTGATGTTGGTGTACACCATCTTTCCACTGCTGCTTGAAGATCCTCGCTCTACCGATGAGGGAGGTGTACTGCTGATACCTGGTTCCGGTTTCGCTGACAGTCTGTTGATTGCATTGAGGACTTCTTTTTGTCCTTTGGCTAAGTCTTGCAATGCAGAGACCAAGCTGTGAAACTCCATCCAATCCTCTTCTTCTCCCGTTCCTTTTCCCCTATCCGAATGTATACCTGTCTGTTCCATGTCTGAATTGGTATCTTCTAGTTGGATATCTTCAAATTCTTCTGTGTATCTACTCTTCCTCCTCCTATAGGTTACAAAAGGATCTCCTTCTGTATTCATCTACTTTTCATCTCTTAAGCCCACAGCTGGCCAAGAAAATAGCTCTGATACCACTGTAATATCCCAAATCCCGATATTTTCTATTTCTATACAAATATGCTAATACAACGGGGCATGCAAACTGGCAAGCAAAAATCCCTATTTTATAGGAAAAATTAGGGTTAGGGTTTGCGAAATAGAATGAACACTTACCACTGATAAGCTGGCTGAACTGCTCCGGAGAAAGTATGCAAGCACCGGATACTGGATCGGAAATAGGTGGATCTCCTCTGCTCCAGGTGAAGCCCAGCAACCAGACGCCTCAGTCAGAAAAGGGTGACGCCCTCAAGGAAGGAGGTGTCCGATGGAACTGCGAATTTTCCCGGTCGATAGGTTTTCAGTGCCGGAGAGAATGCCTGATGCATGCGGAGGTTCTGAGACCTCTAGGCAGGGTAGCGAATTGCTTCAGAGAGGCAGCTACTCACGCCCTGGAACCTCGAAACTGCTAATAACTGCTTCGGATGAGCCCTGATGGATCTGATAATCACTGGGTACCGGAGTATGAAGCTGATGATGAGAATGGTGTCTGAGTTTCGGAAGGAAACTGAGATCTGAAATCCCAACAGCTGATTAGGGCTTTCTGGCTGAAAACCCCCTCTTACGGCTGCACACGTGTCCCTGCAACGATCTATACCACGTACTAGATAACTGATGAATGAATAGAGAACAAGTGGTGAACTTGTATGGCTTACCCACAATAAGACTAGGACAGATGTTTCACTGCCGAAATCCTGTTAGCTGAAGACTCTGTCTCCAACCCCAACTGCTGTGCTGCTATCCAAGAGCTCCCAAAATAATCATAATCAAAAGTGAAGTCTCATTTCGCTTTATCCTCTATTTATAAAGTTCAACTGCGCAAAACCTAATCTTTGACCTAATTAGGTCACTTTATCTTCTAATTTGTCGTTGACTTGCATGCATGCGGATGGAGACTTAAAGAGTGCATGCATTATTAAATAATGCTAGGATGGCATGCACGAAGGTGGCCTTTGGCCCCGGTGGCCCTTCTTGACCAAATGAAGATGCCCTAGATCTTCTATGGATGGCATCAGTTCTTAGCTGATTCCCTAGCTGTCAGTAACCGCTCGAACCCACAGGAATCACATAGGTTAGCGGTTTTGGGGCCTTAAGGCCTAATTGGAAGAGGACATTACAAGCAGGGTGATAATTTTGATCGACTCGTGATATCTAACTAAAATATCGTAATATTTTCTATTCATTGCAATATTAATGTAATAAACAAAATAGCATAATCTCTTCCTGCAATATTATTGGATCAAGGAAAATCACACAAAACACATCACAATACAACCAATAATATCACGATAAATGTAACAGTGTTGTATAAACCAGCAATCTTTAGACTCCTCCGTTACCATATCAGCAGCAACACCAGTGATAAACATAACTTCTTTAATCGATAATATAATGATAAACGTAACAGTGCTGCAAACCAGCAATAAGCTTAGACTCCTCCATTACCTTATCAGAAGCAACACCAGTGATAAACATAACTTCTTTAACCGATTATATCACAATAAACGTAACAGTGCTAAAAGCCATCAATCTTTACTCTTCTCCATTACCTTATCAGCAGCAACACCAGAGATAAATATAACTTCTTTAACCTTTTCCTTTCCATCTTCTGGACTACCAGCAAAATTGTTGTTGTGTCTACTAAAATCACATTTTTTCATAAAATATGTTCTATGCATTGCTTTATAACCTGACTTTCCACATCTCAAACAAAAAATTCCGATTTGTGTAACATTTTTTCATCGGTAGCATCTTGTATCTTTTTTTCATTGTTCAACTTTCTTCCTTTGTTGGAATTGTACTTCCATTTTCCTTTTAAATTTGCTACGAATGCAGTGTCATCATCTTTGGAATCTGATTGAGATTTTTCTCACGTATCCTCTTGCAAGAGTTGTACTTGATCAAATTCCATGCTTTTGGAGCCATATTTAACATGTCCACAATTGCAGTAAAGGACTTCAGTAAGCTATTAAAAGTAATTAATTTGAACACTTTTTCTGCAAGAGTCTCAGTTGGTATAAGCTGATGACTTTTTAAGATCTTCCATGGAACCTCCTTCCAACAACTTCAAGGACAAAAACTTGTTTTTAAGATGTAAAATCTGTGTTTCATTGACATCTTCGTGCAATTTCTATAGTCTCAATCTCATCAGCAACTAACATCAATATTAACCAAATCCCTTCACAACTCTTCATCATATTTAGCTTGACCTGCAGTACCTGTGTTATCCGGTCTTGTCTCTTTGCAGGATACTATCTCCCATATTTTCGTAAATTTAAACATGGTTGTTATTCTAGCTTTCAATACAAGATAACTTTTTCCAGTTAATTTATGCCTTCAATCATTAACATGGTCTGTGATGCCATATTCTTGCCTTCAACTCTAAACCCTTCCACACAATTGGTCTGGTCAGGCCTATCTAGAAAAAAAAGACAGAATAGCAAACAACAACAAAACTGATGGCTTGGAAAATTAAATAGATTTACCTGAAATTCTGGACATCAAAGAACTGTCTTCTGTTTGGTAGAAATTTCACATAAAAATTCAGCCCTCTTCTTCAGCAAACAATGTGCCTCCTCTCCTGTTGCTGCTCCTTCAAGTTCTGTGACTATTAGAGAAGAGACTAGCACAATCCTCTCCTCCCAAAAGTGCTCTGATAACTCAATAATGACTGGTACTCAAACTAAAATCATGTGCCTAAAATATATTATTTATGTGCAAGAAAGTCCATAAATGTACATTATTAATATTATATCTAGCAACACGTGGTACCAACCACGACCCGCTAGGGTTCGTTGAGAGCGAGTTTGAGAGCGTTAAGAGCTTGAGGGTTCTCCATGGGCATGGTTGGGGATGGGGAGCTGACTCCCCCACCCCCCCTTCTGCTTTAGCTATGGAGGTGTTTAAGAGGTTGATCAACCTGCAAAGTAAGAGGCCTGCGGTTCCATCAGTCCCTAAATTCATCAAGAAGCTGGAAACTATTACCTAAATCACTTTGTCGAAGGAACAGACCATCAAGATCGCTTTAGCTTTCGCTGAAAGAGGCCTGATTGGGCAATTTATGGGGTTGTGGCCCTCGGCAAGAACCATTGATGACTGGATCCAACGTAACTGGATGCCTCAGCTCCAGAATAGCGTCAGATGTTATGCAGTAGGCAGAGGTTTTTTCATTTTCAAATTTATCTCGAAAGAAGACTGAGATATGATCTTCAAAAGCGGCCCCTACTTCATGGGGTCTCAAGGTCTGTACCTCAACATATGGATGCCTGACTTTGATCCATCAGTTGACGTGCCCAAAGAAGTCCTGGTCTGGGTTCATCTACCCAATCTTCCTGTTCACTTCTAGAACTTCCAATCCCTGCAAAAGATCGAGAATGGGCTAGGTCGGTTCATTGACAAAGCTGACAACAAAGATCAATATTCCTGCGCAAGGATCTGTGTGGAAGTGAATCTTGAAGCCGTCAAGCTCACGGTGGGTGCATGGCATCATTACCAAAAGCTTGACTACAAGCAACTTCCGTTCAAATGCAGAAACTGTCATGAGCATGGCCATTTTCAACGAAACTGCCCAAAGGCACAACCATCGGACAAAGAAGAAGGAGATGGATGGCAAAAGGTTAAAAAAGGCAAAGCAGACCCAAAACTAAAAGAGAAGAAAATCACAGGCTTTGCGGAAAATCCCCAAATCATTCCAGAAGTCAATGAAGCACCAAAAGAATCCTCAACCTCTCTCAAAAGCCCCGAGGCCACGAAAGCTCAAGAGAAGGTTTCGAAGGAGATTGAAAAGGGAGAAACAGTCATAGGCCCTGTAGCCCCAGCAGATGCCCCAAAGGAGAAGGAAGCAGAGGAGGGTCTTATCGACCTTGGGTCAAAATTAGAAGGGGACTTAGAGGATGGAAAAACAGAAACAAGCAACTCTCAAGTCACCCCGAAAAAATCCGCCAAGGGAAGGAAGACTAAGATAAAAAAAAAGGAGAAGAGCAAACCTATCTGGACGTTCTGCAAGGGTCCCAGAAGACCCTCAAGGGAATGATAAACACCTGAAACACAAGAAAGGAGGCCAGGATCCAAAGGGAGCCACTTCTTCCCAAGCAAGTAAATAATGAAATACGTCTCCTGGAACTGCAGAGGGTTAGGCAGCAAGCTGAAAGAAGAAGCCCTGAAAGACATACTTAGAATGTCAATGCCTGAGATCCTTCTAATCCAGGAGACGAAAATGGAGGAGTCTAATCTCCTCCAAGAAAGCAAATCCTTTTGGAAAAAAGGTAATGGAAAAGCAGTAGGCTCAAGAAGTGCCTCAGGAGGAATAAGCACTTTTTGGGATACCTCAAAGTTCAATCTGATCGAAGAAGATAGCAACACCCACTGGATCTTTACCAAGCTCCTCCATAAATATTCCGGCCACCAAGTAAGTCTTTTCAATTTATATGTCCCAGCGTTGTTGTCCGAGAAAAGATACTGTTGGGACTCCTTGAAGTCCTTCCTCTCTCTGCATAATCCCGAGAATGTTATAATTGCAGGGGATCTCAACATCACCCTCTCCGTAGAGGAACAAAGGAGGCTCTCCGGTTAGAGATCCGGCAAGAGAATGGGTTGAGGTTCTCATCCTAGATTGGGACCAGGAAGACATCAAGCCAGCTTGGGGAAAGTTTACCTAGACTAATAAAAGGTTGGGCCCTGGTCACATTGCAACCCATCTGGACAGGTTCCTTGTCAAGTCCACCTTCCTGACCCTTGGTTTAATGGCCTCCTCCAAAATCCTGCCAAATTATATCTCGAACCACAAGCCTATTCTCCTGGATCTTTACCTAGAAGTAAACCTTGGCCCTATCCCCTTTCAGTTCATCCTGATTTGGATTAACCAAGAAGGGTTCCAGGAGATCATCTCTGTTTCCTGGAGCAGGCAGGTCCATGGCTCTCCATTCTATGTGTGGGAAGAAAAGTTGAGAGGCCTCAAAAGAGCCCTAAAAAGCTAGGCTAAATCATTCAAATCTCCAACTGCCAAAAGGAAAGACGCCCAAGAGGCCCTCGAGACCCGTCAATTGGCCATGGAGGATGTCATGATGACCTAGGAGTTGTAGAACAAAGAAGTTGATCTTCAAAACGAGCTTCACCGGGCCTGCAAAGAAGAAGAAGAATATTGGCGGCAGAAATCTAGAAGCCTTTGGCTTCTTCCTGGAGACAAGAATATGAGCTTCTTCCACAAGCAAGTAGAAGCCCGTAAGCACTTTAAGGTTGTCAACAAAATTCACTATCAGGGACAAGTGTTAAAAGAGTTCAAAGATATCAAGAAAGCTTCCCACTCCTTATTCAAAGAGTTGTACACAGCTCCTAACGAGGTCCCCATTGATTCGAGCTCCTATCCTCTGTCTCTAATCCCCCAGCTTGTGCAAAATGAGGACAACTTGACTCTAACAATCCCGATTCACATGCAAGAGCTCAAACTTGCCCTAGATCACATGGAAGCTGACAAGGCCCCTAGGCCCGACGAATTCACGGCAAGGTTCTTCAAGGCATGCTGGCCAACCATTAAGGACGATCTGCTTAGAATGGTCAGGAAATCCCAAACCTGTTCCAAACTCGGTGGTGGCACAAATTCAGCCTTCTTAGCGCTAACTCCAAAAGAAAAGGGGCAAGAGATTTCAGCAGATTCCGTCCAATCTCCCGTTGCAATACCGGTTACAAATTGGTCTCTAAAATCATAGCCAATAGGCTTAAGAAAATTCTGCCCGACATTCCGGAAAATCAAGGCGGATTCATCAAAGGGCGACATATTCTGGACAACATAGTGCTAGTTCAGGAAGCCATCCACTCGAGCTACTAGCGTAAAGAAAAAGGTATGGTTTTTAAGCTTGATCTGGCTAATGCTTTCGATAGAGTTAGACACGATTTCCTCTTCTTAGTTAAGGAAAAACTGGGGTTTGCCAAAGATTTCACAAGTTGGGTGAAATCCTGTATCTCCTCTCCCTGGATTGCCCCTTTGGTGAACGGTCGCTCAGCTGACTTCTTCCAGGCTTCAAGGGGTCTGAGGCAAGGATGCTTGATGTCCCCTCTTCTTTATGCCATTCAAGCTTATGTTTTAAGCTTTCAACTGGAATATTTCCAACAGGCGGACTCCCTTTTAGGCCTCAGAATGGCTTCTAACGTCAAAGACATCAATCATGCACAGTTTGCAGATGATGCTCTGCTTCTGGGAGGAGCCAATGTCATCTCCTCTCGGTTGTTTAAAAAGGAACTCGACAGATACAAAGAGATATCAGGCAACAAAATAAACACTCATAAAAGTATGATCTACGATTGGAACAACTCGCCTAGAGAGATGCTCGAAATATCCAGAGTTTTAGAGATGGAATACTCCACGACCTAGGATTTGTTCAAATATTTGGGAATCCCAATCTTCAAATCTGTCCCTAGAGTGGCTCACTGACTGCCTCTTCTGGACAAGTTGAAACTGCGTATTCAAGCTTGGGGAGCAACTTGGTTAAATCTCGCAGGGAAAGTGGTCCTGCTGAAATCGGTTCTGATTAGTCTTCCCATCTTCCAAAACTCAATCCTCCTGGCTCCCAAAACCATCACTCTCAAAATGGATGGTCTGTTGAAAAGATTTCTCTGGGAAGGCAGAATAAAGAACAAGAGGAAGCTTCATTTAGTAAGCTGGGATAAAATTAAAAAATCGACCCTGGAAGGAGGTCTTCACATCCGAGACGTGGCTACCCAAAATTTGGCTATGAGAGCCAAGATGTTGTGGAATTTAATTTCTGGCAAATCATCCTAGAGTAAGCAAGTTCTCTGGAAAAAATACTTTCATGGTCGCCGAAGAAGATGCTTGGACCGCCCTCCAAAAGTTCCAAGAGGTTCATCGATCTTCTCGCTCTGCCTTAGATCACTTGACCACTTTAAGTCCAAGCTCACCTGGATTCTGGGTAACGGAAAACGCATAAGGATTTGGGAGGACTGAATCCTTGGGGATCTGCCACTAGATCATCAGATAGGCCTGACAAATATAAAAAATTGGCTCCAGTCCAAAAATCAACTCACACTCTGGGACATCTCTTGCTAGGATGAGGATGAGGATCATTGTTGGATTGGCTGCGACCTGGGGAACTACCCAGAAAGGCTAGAGGTTGAATCCAATTCTCTGCTCGAATTTCTTCAAGGGAAATCCCCCATTAAAGCCTCAGCCAAAGATAAAAGGGGATGGCGCTCATCCACAGGGAAATATTCGGTCGCTGCAGGCTATAAAACGTTACAAGAAATCCCATACGTCCCGCCAGACCCAACTCCTTGGAGTTCAATCTGGTCCTTTCTCTCGATCCCCAAAATCGACATGTTCACTTGGACACTAGCACACAAGAGTATCTTGACTAGTGACAATTTAAGAAGAAGAGGGTGGGAAGGCCCCTCTAGATGCCTGTTGTGTCTGAAAGAGGAAGAAACCACAGACCATTTGCTGCTAACTTCTCCTTATGCTATTGAGATCTGGGACACTATTTTAAATATAGATCCAGCTTCACTCTCTCTGCTCACGAATATTTCTGACCTCCTTAACAGCTGGGCTATCCGGTCCCTGTTCCACCTGAGGCACAAGGAGCTCCTTCAAACTTGTTGGATGTGGCTTCCCAAATTTACGCTATAAAAAATCTAGCTTGAAATATATAATAGAATTTTCTGAGGGCAAAGCTGTAACACAATCCGAATAGCAAATAAAGTAAAGGCTTTACTGAGCGAGACTTTGGATTGTTGGCGCAACCCACCAACAAAGCCTCGTCGACAGGGGTTCCAGCTCTATCGACCCCCTGCAGCGCGATCTCCCTAAGCACCGGCCCGAACAGGTTTTACCCTGCCCAGCAACATCTACAAAGTAGACGAGGTCTCACCTGAGGAGTTCAAGGGAGAGCTGTTAGAACTGAGTTTCCGACAGTGGGAAAGGAGGACATGGGGATCCGACTGGGAAAAACCATGACTTATGCAATCATCCTATCTTATCACAGCATTAATCATGAAACACCATACTGCATGCTACAATCACAGAGATTTAACAGATCGCATTAACAGAGCAAGGAGAAACTAAGTCGCATCATTGTATCAGAAGCAGAATCATAGCATCATAACAAATCTACATAACTCGCATTGCATCATTATAACAAAAACAGTACTGCCGCATCATAACCGAAACCAGATAAAGATTAAACCATACTCAGGACATCTTATATTAATCTTGCGCGAACATGCCACATTACATCATCTTTCTCCAAAACCAGAGAGTTCATCAAAAGAAACCCAGACAAAATCGCAGTGAAGGCAAAGCAATCCCTAGCACGGAGTGTGCCAGTTACAATGCCAAAAATCATGTTTGTTTATCATTACAAAAGTGGATGTATAAATAGGCTTACGCCTTCGCCTCAAGGGTCCACTATTAACTAATTTCTAGCAACTACTGACCTATTACAACAAAATTAAGTCCACATATATATAATATTCAAAAAGTTGTTACTTCTTCGCTTATCGCGCTAAACGGCCCTTGCACGGTGCTGGGTGAGCTTGTGCGGCTGCCGCGATGCTGCGCAACTCACTCGCCCCAACCCCTTGCCAACAGGCCCCCAACACAGTTTTGTGGCTCATCCTCGAGCCACGTCAAGTTGACAAGGTGTATGCAACAGTCTTATCCTTAAAATCGGCAAATTGTTGGGCAACTTCTTGAACTTGGAGCTGCACTTTAGCAATGGTATTCTGACAATTACTCACTGTTTTCTAGACCAGGTGCTCCTCAATAGCCTTGTTGTCGACCATTTGTTGACTCTTCTGAACAACCTGAAGTGTGGCAACAGCTTGAACAGCCAATTGGCCGCCAATATCTTGGAATTCATCAAGCTGCTCACGATGCTTTTGCTGGCGCTCTTGGGCACGGGCAGCGCGCTACTGGAGATCGCGCTACTGGAGATCCTTCAGCTGAACGGCCCGGGTGATTTGGACCATTAGCGGCATGGCCTTAAGCGCTAACTTCAAAGTTGTTAATTGACCCTATGCTCCTACACCTGCACAATGAGCTAGTCCAACTACTCATCCTGAACAATACTCTGCCAGAACTACGTGGTTTCCTCCATAATAGCTTTGGCCTCTTGCTTCACGTGGCCAAACTGAGTAGCAATTTCCTCGAGGGAGGCCTTACGCTCCGCAACCTGCTCTGGCGGGGTAGTGGACTGCGCTTGAGCCTGAAGCAGTAAGTTATGGTCCTGAAGTTGAATCAAAGTCTTCCCCAATCGATGGGCCTTCTCAACTGGGGTGCGCTCGGTGGGGGTGTCAACCATGTCCTGACAGGTCGCAGGGATAGCCTGCTCCAATTCACTATACCGCGCACACAGCTGCGCTTGCTCCACAATCAGGCGATCCTACGCCTTCTTGAGATCCATAATCTCCGCAACAGCCTTCCGCTGTATCTCGGCCTGTGTCCCTTGAGCGTGTTGATTTCTTGCAATTTTTCTTCGGCCAACTGCATACGCACCTAGTGCAGCTCTACGATATCCTTCTTCAGCTGCTCAACAGAATCCCGAGCTTCGATATAACCTGCCATCAATGCATGTTGTCATGCCGCCAACTCCATTGCGTGCGGCGCGATGCTGCAACTCAACCAATTCTGTAGTGGACAGCTTGTTCAAGTCTAGAGTCACGCTCTAGATTGGATGCAACTGCTAAGAACCTTCTACATTGCCCGCGTCGATCGCAGTCGAGGGAACTTGCACGTTCCGAACTTAGGGCTCAATGCTGATCGACTGGCTATCCTGCAATAGAGGTTGTGCCGACAATTGCTTGGAAACAATATCAAAAACAGATTCTAGCTTAGTTCTTACCGTACCAAATTCTGCCTGGTTCAATTCGCGGATTGTCATAGTCGCAGCTGTGGATGAATCCGTGACGGCCTTGATAAGCCGCTGCAACTGATCTTCTAAGCCGGATTTAGTACCACTGCCAGCATCATACTCCTATCGCCATTTGGTGCGAGTCTCCTCCCGCATCCGCTACGCTGCATCTTCCAAGTCCGTGGATGACTCATTGTCAGAGTCATGGGCGCTTAATTCCGGCGAGACAGGGTCTTCAGGGGCTTCCGGGGGTATCTCCTTATCTAACTCCTCTTGACTCACGGGGACGCGCCAATTGCCCAGCCATTCTTGCACAATCGCGTCCAAATCTTCCATGGTAATCTTGTAAGGCAATGGCAGCCACTGCTTATCGGGATCCCGCCTAGCCTGAATATGAATGGAGTGGGGACCAACAGCAAACTGAATGATCCTCTGATACTTGGCCACAGTGTAGGGAGAGCTCCTTGGAACAAGCGACAGCGGCCGCCTGCAGTGCCTCCCAATAGATCCAAAAATGAATCGTGCAATCTGTCTGGCGAATGGGTTCTTCGACCCACCACAAGTTTTGATGGCGAGCAAAGCGACATTGGCTGGTAGTCCTCTGGCTCCATCCAAGCAACCATGGCAATGAGAATCAAAAGCCAACTATAAGAAAAGGGGCGTTTGCTCTGAGCAGCGAGCGCATTGTTAATCAACTGGTTTAACAAAAATAGAGACCAATTCATCTGAACTCCTTCCGCACATTTCTGAGCACAAGCGACAAATCCGAAATTGCATTGCACCGGTCGATTGCCGTGAACAACTTTGCTAGCCAGAATTCTGGCACCAATTCACACTGTGTACGAGTTGATATTGTCGATACGATAGGCATGACCATCCCGTTGTAACCTGAAGCGCTCCTTCAGCTACTTTGCAAGCCTTTTGTCCGTATCTCGTCCACGAATATATTGCGTTGGGTCCTCCCCAGCCTTAGGCAACCCGGTAATGTTGGCAATCAAGTCGATAGTAACAAGGATCGACGTAGTCAGCTAGAGTGTCCCTCCATGGAAGCATGCCAACAGTTGCTTTACACATGCATGCACTTTGTTCAACCGGCCAAAGTGAGGCATATTGATGAGCCCCAACAATCCAAATTTCTCCAAGCCATTGGCCCATGGCTTCAGAATTCGTTGAACGAGGCCACCAGGCGATGTCGTGACAGACTCATAGGGCTCGTCCCGGACATCTTTTAGCAAAAGCAAGTCATGGTCGTCGAACTTGAGCCTAATCAACGCAGGGATGATATCTACGAAGCATTTCATGATCATCCCTTTTGGTAGCGGTGGCAACTTGGGCGGGTACTTCTGGTTCTTCAATAGCTGTCATGGCTTAGCTCCTGGATGCGTGGGAGCAACGTAGCCCAAAATATCATTCACCAAGACACCCTAGGGAGCCGCGGACTCAACCGCCCCTGAGCTCGACAGCCTCGTCTGGGCAATGCCTTCTCCCCGCATTCGCACAGAGGTGCGAGTTTGTCTCTTCTGAGGCGGTGTCGGACTGGATCGCTAAGCCTGGCATTTCCACTTTGGAATGGACAACGAACCCACTAGCATACTCATAACTTCCTCTTCCATAGCCATGGGCCATACAGGGGACTCATATTCACTCGAAATTTCAATGGCGTCAAGGCCACTCAGCATCCCTTACCCCACAGAACCAGAAGATACACTCAACAACACAAACTATGCTCAACACTTAGCTCAATACTCCGCACCAAATTCACCTTCACCTTCAGCTCTCACAACTGAATAATACCAACCAACGCCTCCCGCGTGGTGTTTTATAATCACCTCTAATTCCAAATCCATCATTACCAAATCTAACTGCACCATTATTGCCAAATCGAGTATTAATGATGCCAAATCCATCGGTGATCTTATGCGGCTAACGGTCGGATCCCCCATTAATGCGGGTCGCTTCAACAAGCGTCGCCAACCAACTGGTTTAACTACCTGCATTTATTACCTGATTTGACCATCCCGCGGCTTGGCAACTGTCGCGAATGGCCGACCAACTACTGCCAACAACTGTATCCTCTTTGTGCAGCCTCGCTCCCGAGGCTCGCCTCTTTATGTTGAACTCAAAAATGTTTTTTTTTTCATCGCTTCAAGTGGTGTGCATCGCCAGCCCCATTCTATAGGGCTTCAAGCGACTCCCATTAATGAGCTTTGGTAACATAACACCATCTAATTGTTACAACTGCACAGCACCTCAAGAGGTAATAGACTGAACAAGATAGGGACCCAGCCAGTGCATTTGCAGCTTACCTAGATGCTTGATAAACTTACTATCATATAACAGCACCAAATCTTCTACCGCGAACTGTTTGTGCTTAATGTGGCGATCATGCCATGCCTTCTGTTGATCCTTCACAACCTGCTGCTGGAATCTTGCGATGAAGCGATCCTCGTCGAGCTGAAGCAGCTGCGCAACACGTTCTTATAATGCCTCTACATCCGCCATGCCCGTTGTCGTAGCAATGCGCAAGCTGGGAAAGATGTACTCCATCAACATGATTGCATCTTGCCCATAAACCAACTTAAACGGTGTGTGACCTGTGAGCCGCTTGCAGGTAGTACGATAAGCCCATAAAACTGCAGGAATTTTCAGATCCCAGTCATTGCGGTTGGTGTTACATACCTTGGTCAGCGCTATCTCCAAAATTTTGTTGAAGGCCTCAACAGTACCATTGGCCTGCGGATGGTAGCGAGTACTTCGCGTATGTTGTACCTGAAGCTCCTCGGTTATCGCTTTTATTGTTTGGTTGACAAAGTGACTACCTTGGTCACTCATCAGGATGCGAGGACACCCAAAGCACGTCACAATGTTCTCAAAAATAAACCATGTTGCTGTCACGACGGTGCAATAAACGACTGGTGTAGCCTCCGCCCACCGAGTTAGGTAGTCAGTTGCAGTGATAATATAACAGGCGCCAGTGCGCTTACCTGGCGGATTGATGGGACCTACAAAGTCGACAACACATTTATCAAATGGCTACAAAGTCACTTGTGGTACCAGCGGCATCTTGTCTCTCCGCGATGGTTTACCAACCCGTTGGCATACATCACAACTCCTGGCATAGTCTGTGGCATCGTTATGCAACGTGGGCCACCAAATCCTAGCACGCAGCACCTTTCGAGTAGTGGCACGGCCTCCGCAGTGACCTCCCGCAACACCTGCATGCGCTTCCTCTAAAACAGGACCCTGCTCATATGGTAAGACGCATCGTCATAGTATCTCATCCAGTCCAAGTTTATAGAGTTGTCCTGCAATGAGTGAAAAATCAGAAGCCTTAACCACCAACTGCTTGATCTGGCTAATCGACACATCTGCAGGGGCAAGGCCTGTAGATAAAAACTAAACAATGGGGCCATAGTAATCATCTGGGTTCTTAGTAATCGCCATAGTAATTACGCATCAGGCAGCCCATCTTCAATATTAGTGGGTTCTTTACCATTCTCAATACGTGACAGATGATCCGGGCCAGCGTTCAACCGTCTGACTTTACCACTATTTCAATATCAAATTCTTGGAACAAAAGCAGCCACTTGCATATTCTCCCCCCCAACACAGGCTTATTTACTAGGTATTGCAAAGCTGAATGATCAGTGAACATCTTAAAGTGTCCACCCAACAAATAGTGCCTGAACTTTTGCAGAGCATACACCATCGCCAGGCCTTCCCTTTCAGTCGTGGTGTAATTCCGTTCAGCAAATGATCACTTCCTGCTGGCATATGCTATGGGATGATCTAAGTCGCCTTCGCCTGGTTGCGCAAGAACAACCCCCAGCGCAGTAGAAGAGGCATCGACATGCACATGGGATTCCTTATTCCAGTCAGGAAAAACCAGTATGGGTGCAGAGGCCATCTTGGCCTTCAAAGTGTCGAAGCTGCCTTGACATTCCTGAGTCCATTCAAATGCAGCATCTTTCTTTAGTAGTTTCTCCATAGGAGCAATAATCGCAGCATATTCCCGGATAAACTTGCGATAGTAGCCTGTGTGGCCCAGTGTTGCTCGGAGCATTTTTACATTCGTCGACGGTGGTAAACTGAGGATCAGCGTAATCTTTGTCGGATCTACCAACAGACCTTCTTTGCAGACGATGTGCAAGTAATATACCAAAGGTTGCACAGAAGATACATTTCTTGGAATTCAATGCAATATGATGCTATCGACACCGTTCCAACATTAATCGCAGGTTGTCCAAGTGGTCTTTAGCCAAACCATAGACGGTCCAGTCATCCATATAGACCTGCACGAACTTCTGAATAAAATCCTTAAAGACTGTGACAATGACACGGGAGAATACAACGGGGAAATTTTTCAGCCCAAATGGCATGACTGTATACTAGAAACAGCCCCATTTGGTGACGAATGTAGTCTTATGGCGATCCTCCTTCGCAATCTGGATCTGCAGTGTAGCCTGAAAAACCATCTGTGAAGGAATATACCTCCTAGCCACCTACACCTTCCAGGACTTCATCTGTGAAAGGGGTCGAGAATGGATCGTGCATACATGCATCATTCAATTTTCTGAGATCTACACAGATGCGGATTTCTCCGATCTTCTTGTCTTGGACAACCATCGAGCTTATCCACTCTGATTCTTCTACCAACTCAATGATCCCAGCATCAAGCATCTGATCAAGCTCAGTTTTCACTCGATCCTTATATCGCGGGTTCAGTGTATACGGCCTATGGTGGACTAGTTTTGCATCTGGCTTGAGCGGAATCTTCATTTCTCCTAAATCGCTAAGGATCCCCTTCATCTCAGAAAACCACGTAGGGAACAGATCTTGGAATTCATGCAGGAGATCCGTGATTTTGGCTATCGTTTCTTCGCCCTAATAGTCCCCAACATTGGCAAATTTCGGGTTTTCTGCCATCCCAATGTCAACTTTCCTAATGTGCAGTGGCTGGTTCATCCAGTCCGTCGGTATGTCGGGAGCTGCGACACCGTGACTTCCCTCAGACTCTTGGATATTAACATTGTGCAATTCGTCGTCGTCTTCGGGTTCCCCGGACAAGTTGTAGCACAACATCATGGATTGGACGAAGCAATTTGCATGGGGATCGGCCGGGTATGCGACAAGGGTGACTTTTAGTACTATGTCACGGATATTGTGTAAAGCATTACATACCTCAACATCAGCGTCCTGGAAGTTAAATGTCTGCACGAAGCAAGCTGACAACTCCTCCCACGTGGTAATGGTTCTGCACAACTCTGCTGCTATATACCAGGACCGTGGCATTCTTTCGAGAGTATGAACAAAAGCATGAACCCACTCATCTCTGGGTTGTGATGTCCATAACGTCTAACATTCGATCAAATGACTAGCGGGGTCATTCTATCCATCATATCTCCCAACATGGTAAACCTCTACATCACCAAAACGGACCATCATCAATCTTCGGCACTGCTCCCAGTCGTGGATCGTCCGTTTATGTGTCGCCCACTAACAGGTCAGGGTAGCCTTTAGGGCTACGTCAAGAGCCAATATCCTTTGCGGTTCCAACACTTTCTTTTCAAATTCTTGAAAGAACTCACAGAGTCCTGGCAGTCCTTCATAAATGGGCAACTCGACTATCTCAGTTGCAACATGTCGGAGAGACTGCGTAATTAACCCACACTTCCGAAATGATACCTCATGCAACCGATTCTGCCAATTTTCTAGAGCATCATCAGAATCTGAGGACACGGAACTTGCGTTGCGCCATTCGAGTTTGTCGTCGATAGTGGGATGGATGTAGTCCTCGTAAATGTTGTATGCCTGATCCCAGCTTCTCCCGACTTCATCCTTCATAGGTTCAACATAGCACCGTCCTTCCTGAGGGTCCATAGGAGCAATGACCCTAGCATCCCGGTTCTCAAATGTCATAACTCGGTTTTTGAAATTGATAACTGACATGCTGTCATTAGCCCACCCAATTCCTAGTAGCGCTGGATAGGAACCACCATCATCACATCAAAGTCAGCACATGTTTTTATACCTTCAATGTCGACAACTAAATTTGAAACCCGACTAATGGGCTGAACCTTCGCCTGATTTGCTAACCGCAACTGCACTGGTGACCATCCTAGCATTGGCTTCCCCATCGAATGCCAAGTTTGTTTTGTCAAAATGTTGACATCATATCCAAGGTACAGAATGACCAAGTCAACCTCATAATCCCCAATCTGGATATTCATTCTCATTTCCTTACCTATCTTTCTTTTTTGCAAGGAATTCACAGCAAAATCCTTTATTGTTTTATTCGAAAGGTGCAACAATGTCTCAATCTCGACAAGGGCATCCGAGTCCCTTGCCAACAATAGACAACTTTCAAAAGACTTACGCAGAGTGCCATACTGCCATGCTGGTCCTGCTTCTATAGATGTGTCAAAAGCAAAAGGCATGTCAATAATTGGCATCTTACCCGGATTCCTTCCAATCGCCTGCTTCGCTTCAAAGAAAGTGTCTTTTTCTGTTGCAATATCAAATGCAACATATTTCTTGCTAGCAAGTCAAGCGGATTGTCGTGGTCCATCCTCACCAGTTGTCGCGCCAACATGAGTGACAATCCCGACATCGGCATCCTTCATCCTAGGCTCTGTATGGATTGCTGCAACTGTCAATCCTTGATGCAGGTTCTAGGCTTGAGCTCTCGGTTGATTCGTAGCTTGATTCATTGGTATATTCTGAGCCTAGGGTGGATTCTAAGTCGGAGTCTGATTCTACGGTGGGATCTAACCTTGTAGGGGTGGTTGATTCTGCACCTGGAACAGAGGCTGATTCTGATTATGAATGTTCTGCAACTGGGGAATATGGCCAACCTGCCATTTCGCAATCAACTGCGGACAATTTTCGACGTTATGATCACTGGCTACACAGTAAGTACACTGTGCATGAGGACATTCTCTCTGATAGTGCCTGAATATCCCACATGTATAACATTGGATGGATTCCCAACCTCTGCCACTTCCTCAACCAAAGCCTCTACCACAAGCCCTAAAGCCTCCAAGGAATCCTCCTCGAGTTCCTCCCTGCTGGAACTGCGGTTGAGCCTACTGCTGCTAAGGAAGTTGCTGTTGAACATATTGCGCAGCCTGGGGCTAACTATACTGTGATCGATGCACTTGACTATACTGTGGTTGTACAACTATTTGCGGTTGTGGCGCAAACTGCAGCTGAGCTACAAACTGTGGTTGAGGTTGCGCAGGGACGAACTGCAATGGAGGCGGCGGTGTGTACGATACCTGTACTACTGGCTGCACTAATTGCGGCGGTGCTTATGCTGTCCGGGGTACCTCCCTTTTCACAAAATATGAATCATATGTCCTTTCTTGGAGCAAATCATAAGTGCGGCAATTCGTGTCGTCATGTCCAACTGACCGACAAAATGTACAGTACAAGTTCTCTGATTTGGTAACCATCTTCTGCATGTAATCACAGTTCTCATGTCAATGCCCATAGACCTGGCAGATACGACACCATGGTGCACTAGCACTGCTCAACGGATTAGGGGCTCCTAATAGCAAATAATTTCGAAATGTCGGACATGTATCCTTGGTATGTCCACCTACATCGCACTGGGTACACCAAAGATCATCACGATCCTCCTTGGCCTTTTTTATGTCTTGCAGCTGCAGCATTAGATTGGCCAGCTGTGCCTGAATCTGATTCATCCCAACAGCGGTTTCTCCTACTGGTGATGCTTCCAGTTTCATCGCGGTTTCCAGAGCCTCGCTCTGTGTCGCGATCTTTTGCTGCATTAATGGTTGTCGAATATCCGGGACAAGTGTTGCAATGAACCATTCTTTGTGTTGAACATTGCTCATCTGAAAACTGACCCGAGCCATCAATATATTAAATCGTTGATCAAAATCCCAAATGGTCTCATTGGGGAATTGTTTGATCTTTTTCAATTCAGTAATGTACTGAGCTTCGGACTTCGACTTCTTAAGCTCCTCAAATAGCCCTATCCTGATCTCATCCAATGTTTTTGCAGTACCTCCATGAGGCACTCGCGTGAATCTCATAAACCATTCCAATGCGCGGCCCCTCAGAGTGGTGGCCAGCTGACTTTTCTTAACATCATCATTGGTGGTTTGTCGAGCAGTCCAGATAGCTTCACATAAGAACCAGTACTGTTCTGGATCATCAGTGCCATTTCCAATAAATATTGGTAACTTCATCTCGTTGCCCACCATCCTAGGCGTTCTTCCTCCTGCTGGTGCTCTATTACTAGACTGTTGTTGACACGTCGGGCAAGTCGACGTAGAATGTGTGTTCCTTTTTTGTGGTGGAGTAGTGCGCGGAGGGGTAGGAACGCTATCGCTGGGGTTCAATCTTGTCGTTCTTCCGGGTGTAGCCTGGGCTTGTATATCCTTGTCGTCACAGAAAGGTCGCTTCGTCCCGTGTGGTTGTTCTTCACGGTATCGCACTTCAACTTCAGCAGGACCTTCTCCCACCCTCTGCCTCTTTTCTCGAAACCTTGCTCCTCCCCTCGTACAACCACTTGTTTCTTCAACGACCTTTGTATTCTCACCAAAACTCATGCCCATCTACCCCTTATTTCCTTATGCATTTCCCCCCTTTTCGGTCGCAGTGTCTACATCCCCCACACACCAGAGGTCCACTACTTGGTCCATCTTTAGGATACCCTTTTCACATACTAGTTGCTTAATCGACAGTTGTAACGACAATAAGAACCGGCCACGAGGTCCACTAAAAAAATTCCCTTTCTACTTCGCTGAAAGATTTATTAGTATCAACAGCAAATTCAGTGATGTATCCCTCTAAGATACTATCCAACCATACCTCAACTGCCCGCGACGCCTTGTTGCTAGTTTCCAGCAGCACCTGGATCAATTTTGGGGTCCAGGACGTCGACTCTCCTCCTTCGAAATTTGTCTACCGCTTAGCAAATTTGGTCAACCATTCATGCAAAAGCACCGGAAATTCGCAAAAGTACCACTCATGAGGACCATCATGGATATATCTAGCCAGCCATTGACTTGTCGACAATTTCGGGTTCTGGTTTTCAGCTTCAGCAAACTCCCGCAACTTCTGATCGAACCAGTCCTCGATCTCTGATCGAGTCAAATGCCAAAACATATCCCCCTCCTAGTTACAACTTCGTCCCGGCAACGAAACCATTTGTTGGCGCAACCCACCAACAAAGCCTCGTTGACAGGGGTTCCATCTCTGTCGATGCCCTGCAGCGCGATCTCCCTGAGCACCAGCCCGAACAGGTTTTATCCTACCCAGCAACGTCTACAAAGCAGACGAGGTCTCACCCGAGGCGTTCAAGGGAGAGCTGTCAGAACCGAGTTTTCGACAGTGAGGAAGAAGGACATGGGGATCCGACTGGGGAAAACCATGACTTATGCGATCATCCTATCTTATCACAACATTAATCATGAAACACCATACCGCATGCTACAATCGCAGAGATTTAACAGATCGCATTAACAGGGCAGGGAGAAACTAAGCTGCATCATTGTATCAGAAGCATAATCATAGCATCATAACAAATCTACATAACTCGCATTGCATCATTATAACAAAAATAGTACTGCCGCATCATAACAGAAACCAGATAGGGATTGAACCATACTCAGCACATCTTATATTAATCTTACGCGAACATGCCACATTACATCATCCTTCTCCAAAACCGGAGAGTTCATCAAAAGAAACCCAGGCAAAATCGCAGTGAAGACAGAACAATCCCTAGCACGAAATGCACCAGTTACAATGCCAAAAATCATGTATGTTTATCATTACAAAAGTGGATCTATAAATAGGCTTACGCCTTCGCCTCAAGGGTCCACTATTAACTAATTTCTAATTGCTACTGACCTATTGCAACAAAATTAGGTCCACATATATATATAATATTCAAAAAGTGGTTACTTCTCCGCTTATCGCGCTAAACGGACATTGCGCGGTGCCCCATGAGCTTGCGCAGCTGCGCAACTCACTCGCCCCAACCCCTTGCCAACATGGATTCTAAGAATTCCCTCATAAATTCGGCCTCCTTGGATCTTGGTGAAGACCATTGGCTTATGGAGTTTATGCCAAACCATCTCCTCAGGAAAAATCCCAACCCAATTCTGAGAACTAGTTGGGAAATTCGACTGAGACAGCAAGATTTTATAAAGTGGCGGTCGTCTCTAGAAGAGCACTGCTTGCTCTTTGACAGAGCTTCGAAGGGTAACCCAAGTGTGGCTGGTGGGGGAGGGACTTCCTGAGCCCTAACGGTTTGATGGATCTAGCCTTCGCATGGGGTCTCGATTTAGCCTCAAATAACAGAGCAGAGGCTCTTGCTCTATGGCAGGGTCTAAGGCTTGCTGCAGCCAAGAACATTCAAAACTTAGTGGTCTTTGGAGATTCCAGGGTAATCCTCTAGACTCTGAATATGCAAAAGAGCCCAAGTCAGGTAGACTTGGGACAAATCCTCAAGAAAATCAATCTTCTGTAGCATAAGTTCAAGACGGTCCAGTTCTTTCACATCCTTCGGGGGCTTAACTCCTTAGCTGATTCAGAAGCAAACAAAGGAGCCTTAATGAGCAAAGGGACGTTGTCTATTGATGTGGCAAAGATGTTATCTCCTATTCCCTGACAAAATCGATCCTTCTCCAATTAACCGGTCGGTCAAGGAGTCAAAGGTTCCTCTTTTGTCTATTAGCCAGATGCTGGCAGTGTTGTGAATCGATGTCAAGATCCTCTGGCATGACCCTCCATATCCTGGTGTCTGCAGCTACCCATCTGTTCAGGGAATCTTAGACTGTGGCGCAGGTCTCCCTCATTATCATCTCCAAAAATCACGTGATCACCACGATGTGAAGGCTATTTCTTTGGCCTTGGTTAGCTTTACCAGCAGAAGAGAAAATCAAGTTCCTTTCTTTTCGGAATTCATGGCCTCTCCAACTCCAATCCCAGCTCCTCTATGGAGGACCGTTTGGCAGACATGCAGTCAGAGCTGGATAGTGTTAAAATCTCAGTCCGGGAGCAAGCAAGGATCATGCTGAATATGGAAACCGGCTCAAAGAAGTGGGAGATCCTCAATCAAGAACTCTCCAAGCTACGCGATGAGCTCACCGGCAAGGTGAATGCCCAGTTCAAGGGCGTAGCCAATGTGCATGGCAATTTTGGGAACCGCCTTATCCAGCTTGCCGAATGGAACAAAAAACCAAAGCCAAAGTGAAGTCTTCATGTGGTTCCTCCTGGATGCTCAGCAGCAGCTCTCTTTTGTTTTTATTATTTTCTGGTGTGATGAGGCAGCTAACGCAATGTCCAAATGTCTTTTCCTAAGCCAACCAGGCGAGCAAGGTCTAGGCTTTGCTGTATTGCTACTGTTTTATTTACTGTTCAAGTGTCTACCATTCAGACTTTTGCTCAAGTTCTCCTCCATTGTCTCATAGTACCCGGCAGCTGGTTTGCCGGCCTTTAATTCAATCTTCTACCCGTTATTGTCTAAAAAAAATATTATATCTAGCAACTAATTTAGACAATATTGTCCTTGATCGGTTTAAAACTTTAACCATGTCAAGGATCTTGCATAATTTGAATGAATTGCCTTTACAATTATTATTCGTCAAGCCTATTATCACCACTGAATCTCTTAATAGTAAATACATTGTAAGGACTTGACACCAATAGCTTTACCTAAATTGTAAAGCTTTGGGAGTTTCTGACGCCTTAAAAAAAAAAATATGAGCAGGGGAACCCAATTCCCAAGAAGAAGAAAAAAGTAGCCCTCCTTGTCATAAAAGAGCTCCCTGCCCTGACTCTTCCCCGATTTCCTTTTCTTCTGGACAAAGGATTTCATTCTTGTTAAGGATCTTGCATAATTTGAATAAACTGATTCAATAATTATTATTCATCAAGCCTATTATCACCACTAAATTCCTTACTACACTATTAGCGCTTGAACCCATTTAGCTTTAACTAATTGTAAGGCTTTAAGATTTGCTGACACCTTAGTTTCCTGGTCACAAAAGAGCTCCGAGTTTTTCTTTTCTTTTGGATAACTGATTTCATTATTACATAATAGCAGCTGGGAGTAACGTTCAGTATTCTTTTGGATAACTGATTTCATTATTACATAATGGCAGCTGGGAGTAACGTTCAGTATCATCCGTTGAATATGTTAAACAATAAAATATCTTGAAATGGGAATTCCATGCGACCATTCTGTTTTTTCCATGGGCATGATCATTTGGTAGCGGGAATCAAACCTTTGCAGCTACTACACAATTTGTTTGTTTGGCAGGGAAAACCCCATAGTTTGATGCGGTTCCTAGCTGGGAATAAAATCCAATGTGAAGCTTTCAAAAGATTGCCATATTCAGTATCTCCGTTTCCACCAGTGACTGGAATTAAAATCTGTAGCACTGATTACGTAGTTGCTGCTTCCAGTCCAATATCAATAGTTAAAGTAGCCAAAGATTTCCACGAGATGACATGCCATCCACTGCTTGAAATGATGGAAGCAATATGCAGCAATTTCACCACTGACAATCTAACAAATAAATTTGGTATTGTGTAGTGGGTCAGCATTCCTGTTGGTTTACCAATCCAAATGCAATAGCCACCTTTTGGCTGTGTTAAAAGCTTTGTATCTTTATTTGAGCCGGCAAAGCTCTGGGCTCACATAAGTCTACATAGGTCTATGTTTAGGCACAGCTCTCACCTCAAGTATAACTCCATGCTTGTTAGGCAACAAGGTGATATATGTGCTCTTTCTGCCAATTATCAATACAATTCATGGAGGGAAAGATTGGTGTAGTGTGCATATCCGGCCTCTTTTATCTACTCACCCAACTGTTGTAATATTGAATAGCTGTCTTGTGTTTGAAGGTGTGATGCATCTCTAGCATGAAATACATGTACCTTTTTATTGCACTCAATCCAGCTGCATCCAGGTTCCTTCTTTAATCCCCTATCTAACATCATCTTTCTCACGTCGGCTACATCATCCCATTTGCCAGAAGCAGCATAGATGTTCGACAAAATAACATATGCTCCAGAATCCTGCGGCTTCAACTGAATAAGGCGCTCTGCCGCACATCTACCAAGCTCTACATTGAGGTGAACTCTGCAGGCACCAAGCAAGGCTCCCCACACCTCCGCATCAGCTTCAAATGGCATTTTATTGATCAAGTCATATGCTTCATTCAAGCGGCCAGAGCGGCCGAGGAGGTCCACCATGCAGGCATAATGTTCCACCCTAGGCTTCATCTCAAACTTTCTACTAATACAATCAAAGTAATGCCATCCTTCATCTACTAGTCCTGCATGGCTGCAGGCAGAGAGAACGCCAACAAACGTGATATTGTTTGGATTCATGCCTGCACGCTGCATTTTTTCAAAGAGTTCAAGGGCTTCCCTGGTGTACCCATGTTTTCCATATGCCATAATTACAGTAGTCCATGAGATTATATTCCTTTGACTCATTTTATCAAACACTTGAAAGGCATCACCCATGCTCCCACATTTAGCATACATGTCGATCAGTGCATTCCCCAAAGCAATGTACGACTCAAATCCACTCCTAACAACGGAGGCATGAAGCTGTTTGCCCCGTTCCAGGGCTGCTAAGTTAGCGCATGCTGCACAAATGCTGACAAACGTCAAAAGATCCGGATGCATGACTGCCTGTTGCATTTGTCCAAAGAGTAACAAAGCCTTCTCATACTGACTATGTTGTGCATATCCTGCTATCATTGCATTCCATGAAGCTGTATTCCTGAGAGGCATTTTGTCAAAGATCTGGCATGCATCTTCTAGACTTCCACAGTGAGAGTATGCTGCAACCATCCCATTCCATGCAACAACATCTCTATCAGGCATTTCGTCAAACACTTGGCGTGCATCCTTAATACTGTTCCCTTTGGCGTACATGGTAGCGAGGGCACTTTTCACTACAACATCAGATTCAAATCCAGCTCTAAGTATTAAAGCATGAATCTGCTTTCCCTGCTCCACACCACAAGCTTTGAGAACACTAGAAAAGGCAAAGCAGTCATTTTGAATATCCTCCTGTTGCATTTGAACGAAGAGTGCGAAGGCCTTCTCGGCATCACCGTATTGGGCATACCCTGCAATCATGCTTGACCATGTGACCACATTCCTCTCGGACATTTTGTCGAACACTTGGCGTGCATCCTCCATATTTCCGGAGCTGGCATACATGATGACTAATTTAGTTCGTAAATATGTATCAGGATCGTAGCCAGAATCAATCATGTGGAGATGAACTGCCTTTCCTTGTGCCGAGGCTTTCATATTGATACAGCCCTGCAATAGGGAAGCGTATACATAGAAATCTGCCCTGATTCCTCGCTGGCTCATCTCATTAAACAGATCCAGGGCCTCCTTCAATCGTCTTGACTCGCACAGCGCTTTCATCTGCCAACTTATTCCCCGAAAATCAAGGTTTCCTGCCTGGGTTGCGACACCATAGCTCTGGTGGTAGTGTGCCATTTTTTTTCTCAATGGAATTAAATGAGGCTGCTGTTTAATATTTGCCGCTAACTTGCCAAAACTGATAAATATTTCTAAGAACTTACCCATAATCCAATCAACCGATGAGGCTGGCATCATACTCTACCCTATGCTATAAGAATGAGGTTGACATCATACTCTACCAAAATTTATGCAAAACGCGGTTTTCGCTGCTATGGAATCGGGTTAAGGTTCCACCTCAATCATGGTTTCCTTTTGGTTATACATCCCAACGGGCTCTGGGTTTCTTAATCCACCCAAAACAATGAAACACCTGAAACCCATCCGAACCATGAAGTTTTGTTTTGTTTGATTTCAACTCATGGAAAAGTGAGTTTTACATCAACTTAAGAAAACACGAAGGTAAGCTAGCGAGTCCCTGCTTCTGCAGAAAAGATTTTGAATAAGATCGGTACTGAAAGAAAATGTGTAGGTCATTACCAAAAATAAAAGTGTGAAAGAGAATGTAAAAAATATTGAATAAGATTGGTAGTGAAAGAGAATGTGCAGGTCACTCTCAAATGTAAAAGAGTGAAAGAGAATGTGTAGGTCACTGTTTCGCTCTTGCTGATCAAAAAATGGATTGGATGTGGTTTTAAAGAAAGTGGAACAACACTGAGAACTGGTGTTATCATTCGTTTCCTTTGGATGGCAGATTAGTATTATTTAAATTGGTTTTAGCAAAGATCCCCAAATTAATTATCGATATAGAGATTGTATCATTGTTTAGTTTTTTTTATGGTTTGGGTAAAAACTAAATAGGGATTGTTTAGTTTTTTAATAGTTTGGGTAAAAAATAAAAAGATTTCATTTGGTCAAATGGCAAAGAGTTGCTTGTCCCAAAAGTTTAGGTGGTTGAGGTTTAAAATATATATTTGATTTCGGGAAGTAGTCCAAATAATGCAACTACAAGCTCGGCGATGGCGATGGCTGAAGGTCAGGGTTTTCGCCCACCCTGTTCAGCTCTTCCCTCCTCTCATCGGTTGGAGCCATGGCGCCGACATTGACGAAGCTT
>LPNX010033059.1:4461-23716 GCA_001517045.1 Pseudotsuga menziesii
TCTCTTTCTGTTTTCAACTTATCCCTTCTCCTCAAGCCCCTACCTCATTATGACCCGTATTCTCTATTTTATTGCATCTCATTTCCATCTTTTCAAATTCCTCCTCCTTCACTTCTCTCCTCCAACACATCTTATTCCTCCTCTAATACTACATATCCACTTTTCCACTCACCAATCCTCTCTCTCATAAAACCATCACCCACTTCCTCCCCTCCACCTTATCCCCCTTCGTCACTGAAGTCTTGCGTACTTCTTCTAACCATATACATATTCAACACCACTTCTCCTCCTAATAGTGCTCTCAGTCCCCATTCCCCTTCACCCTTGTAACCCATAATGCTCCCATTCCATTCATATTTCTCCACTTGAATTTACAACATCCTCCTAGGACCTTGACCCTTCCCCACCCCCTCTCAACTATTAACCATACTCACTCAAACTTACAACATCCTCCTAGGCCCTTGACCCTTCTCCATCC
This sequence comes from Pseudotsuga menziesii, assembly GCA_001517045.1. Lineage (NCBI taxonomy): Eukaryota > Viridiplantae > Streptophyta > Pinopsida > Pinales > Pinaceae > Pseudotsuga > Pseudotsuga menziesii. The sequence continues at coordinate 4,940 of LPNX010033059.1, forward strand.
ACTCTCAACTATTAACCATCCCCACTTGAACTTCCAATATCCTCCTAGGCCCTTGACCCTTCCCCACCCCCTCTCAACTATTAACCATCTCCACCTAAACTTCCAACATCCTCCTAGGCGCTTGACCCTTCCACACCCCCTCTAAACTATTAACCATACATTTTATGTATTGGATATAGTGCTAGATATTTTGTTCTACATAGCATGCATGCGTTATAGAACTACATAATGCATGCGCATTTTGTAATTCTATAACGCATGCGCGTTTTGTAGTTCTATAATGCACATGTGTTTTCCAATTCTATAAGGGCGAGAAATGTAATTTGAATTTAAACATGCTAATTCACTTGCTCGCATGTCACCAATATTCCTATGTGTATGGTTTGGAGTTTGCTTCGGTAATAGCAAACATGTGCTATGGTATATAATAAACCATAGCTAATTGGGCCTTTCTTCTAGTTTCTGAAGAATTCGTTGTTTACGCACTCGTTATAGTATGCTACACACAATCATTTTTGATGAAATCTTAAACATAAATAACATATTTTCTACAGATTCTCAATATGTAATTTTTATTAAAAAATATTATATTTTTCTTTTTTTTTCAATTTCTATTGTGTCCTAACTCCTTAACTCAAAAAACATGTTGTTATTGTTTTTTTCCATAACTTTTTCAATTCTTAAACATTTTAAAAATAAATTATATGGTGCACTAGAAGACACTAACCTCCACATTCTAGAAAAAACTCATTTCATGATCATTTCATTAAGACATTCAAAGGCTGCACCCACAAAAGACGTACAATTTTCGAGGAATGGTCACTTAGATAATTATAAAAAAAAATTAAAAATTGCTAATTTTATTTTAGAAAAATAGTGCTTCACTAGTGCTATAAGTTCTCTACATGCCTGCAAATTTTTGTATCCCGAAACCATCATTTAGGCCATCAAAGGCTGCACCCACAAAACATATACCTTATCTTTTTCCTAAAAATTAAAAAGTGACTGTTAGAAAAAAATGAAACTTGACATAGTTATATAAATTTTCAATACATAAAACTTATATATTCGGAAAGATAATTTAATTTCCTACATTTAATCTTTTTTACTCAAAGCAAGATATTTTGTGTAAGTATCTCAAAAAATACAATTAAGTTGAGGGATTCCTGATTTTTCAGTTTTCTATTGCATCTAACGTACCAAAAGTGACCCTCATTAGCTGCACTCACCCATATATATAAATAATATTTAATATTTTAAAATCAAAATTCATTTTTAAAAAATATATCAAAATTTATATTTTAAAAAGAGATCATGATTTTGATTAAAAATGTATCTTACATAACATATATTGATCATTCGAACATACAACTATTTCTCTTTGTTTGCCTATATGGTGTTTGTGTAATTGGATTCACATTGTGGACACTTCGTGAACACCAGTATAACAAAGGAAAAATTTCAGTGTGGTTTGTGGCTGAAGAAGAATACAAATAATTGCATTAGTATGCCCGAAAATTTGTAACAATATACAAATGTTTTGCTGATAAAGAATTACACAAGGATTTGTCATTGAATGAAAATAGAAACAATGGCACATGTGCAGAAACTTTTAGTCTACGAACAAACTATTGGTGTTCAACATTGACCTAATATAATAACAAATTGTTTCTTGTTGTCCTCAGCACTGTGGAAGATCTATTGGGGGTGACTCGAGACTCAGAAGAGAGTCAAGTCCATTGTTCGCCACAAAAACCATACCCAATCCCCATGTTATGTGCACGTCCAAATGGTTGCATCAACCAAGCTCATGTCATACAAAATCACAATCACCAAAGTCAACCCAATTAAAATAAGAGACAACTCCAAAAGAAAGTGGAATGGTGTGTGGCTAATTTTTTCATACCAGGATTATCGACTATGAATCTTATGGCAGCCCAGCCATTGACAGGAACGTCATAGTGTTGCGCATATGGGGATCCACCAGGTTGAACTTCTGAGGATCTGTTTTTGGATTATAATTACCAAACCCTGATCCCACGATGTAAAAATCATAACCATGGAAATGGATAGGGTGGATTTCACCTACAAATATATTCGTTCCTTGGAGAATTACTTGCACCATTGTGTTATAATTTAAGATTTTGACTCTTGTGCCTTTCACAGGGTTGTCTGGGAAGTCCACAAAGAATACTCCTTTCATGCCAAAATGTTGACCTTGAAGGATTGAAGAAGTAGTTGGGAGCACAAATGACATGTTATTCATACTCGATGCAAACCTTGATCCATTGGGACCTCCACAAGACTATCCTATAAACTTGATCAATCCTAGACCCGCGGTGTAGAACATATTCTCCTTCACGCTCTTGGGAACGAAGACTGGGTGTTCATGTGAGCCCAAGATTCTAAGAGCATTAGCGAAGCTAGTCGCAGTCTGTGTATCATTATAAATTGGAATATTAGGCATGCTTGGACCTGGCATACTGGTAGAGCTTCCCTTGTATTCTAAAATGGAAACGGTAGTGGTGTTATCAAAGGGAACTCCTTGGCCACTGGAATATGCTCGAGCAACCATGTAATATCTACCTGTAGCTTGATTGGCAGTGATAAGTACATCTGTTGTCTGCCCAGGGTCGAGCATCAGAACGTTGGTCTAAAAATGTTTTGTATACAAAGCATCCACAACCACAACAATGATTTTATGGCTACATGCAGAGAAGAATAGATCGGTATTGAGTGAATCATTAATGACCCATAGAAGCTTAGTTTCCCCACTCTTCACTGAAATGCGAAAGGTATCTGCATCGATTATTGAGCATTAGCATACATCTCTAGATAGAATGAACCAGATTTTCCATTCAATGAAGAATTTTAGTCTGTAGATGCATAAGTGCAGCGAGAAATGTACCTGAACTTGAACATTGGTAAAGGTCTCCTGGTTGTCCATTTATAGTAAACGCATCTGAAACGTTGGGGGCAGCTCATGTTCGGTGTGCTTGGTTCACAACATTGATAGGATTTCTATTCCATAATTCCCCTCAGATTGCAAACAGAACCGAACATTTGAATCGCATTAAAATCAATTCGTGTCGTTCTTTCTCCGTCAACTGCAAACAGGCGGTGAAACTTTATTGCAAGAAGAACAATAAATTGAGTAAACGCGTGCTAGACATAGAGTGGTCCAAGGGACGAAGAATAGGTAACTGTACCCTAGAAACCCTGGAAGAAAAACGCCTATCAACATAAATATATATAAGGATTAAAAAAAACTAGGATTCAGTGTCAAGACTACACCCTTCTTCCACAAAGCAGAAATTATAAAAAAGGTAAATTCATATAGCTAACATTGTCAAGAATCATAGTTAGGATTGTGCCCTTCCAAATGCTCATCATGCAAATTCATAAGGAACACATTAGATAATATTACTAGCAAGGAAATGTTTTAGTTTTCAAAAGGAAAAGGCAATACCCCGAATCTCATCATGCAAATTCATAAGGCATACATTAGATAATATTACTAGCAAGGCAACGTATTAGTTTTCAAAAGGAAAAGGCGATACCCTGGAGCTTTGGAAATAAATCAATTCAATTGGAAGAGAGTACGCTCTTCTAAGACACATAGCTTACGAAACTTGGAAAATTCTCTCAAATAAAAACAATATAAATGCAGATAAGGTAAGGTACCCAATCCCTTTCATTGCCAACATATAAGCAAAGAGGTGGAACCTCCTGTTTCTTGCCTGTTTCCTGTCTAGTTTCCTTTTTTTTGTGGGGTTGAAGGCCTGTCACCTGTATTTTTTTTATTCTTTATCGGCCTAGGGTTACTGGTCTCTTGTCGGGTTCTGGTGACCAGTTTCCTAGTCTTTGTTTTGATTTCTCGAAGATGGAATCTCCAAAACTCTGTCCCCCTAGGGTATTTTCTACTGCCCCTGACCGCCCTTCTCGGTACACCTAGCACAGAAAATCCAAGCAACTGAAAGCGCTTGAATCTAAGTGTCGCTATGTATTGGGTAAGGATATTATGATCAAAAGGGTTTCTGAACTGTGTCGTTGAGCCTTGATTGGGCGTTTAAAATATTGCAGTATGAACAAGGACAAGTGGGTCACTTGGTTCAAGAGATGATGCTTCTTGTATTCTCAATTCTCTCTAGACTATTTAAAATGGTTCATTGGTACCCAATCATTGGCATTCTAGGTTCAACTTACTCAAAGAAAGAGTGGTCAAACACCATCTCTGGGTCTTACTACCAGCCTTTCCCTTTCCCATCTGGAGTAGATACTTTCTTGTTGGACTGGCAAATACCTTAGGACATTTTGTAGCCCTGGAAAAGGATATCCACCTACTGTTCTATAAATGCTTGGCCAAGGTACTAGTTGAACTAGATGTCTCGAAGGGTCTTTTACCTGAGGTGGAGATCGACTATGGGAGCTCAATTCATATTCAATGGTTGGATTATCTAAATGTCCCCTTTCGCCGTAGCTACTGTCGTGATACGGGTCATTTAAGAGACAAATACTCCTCTCTCCGTTATGGTCATTCCCTTAATCTTGGCTTTATTGACTCTGTAACTTCACCTGAACCCCATCTTGGTGATTCTTCTCCCCCTGTTACCTTAGGGCATCCTACTATTTTGGATCCTTCACATGTTTTAACACTGGAGGGCACTTCACCTAAACATTCCTCAGACCCTTCTTCACACTCTAATCGTTTTAACTCCACGACTATCTACAGTGAACTATCCTCTTCTAATCTGCTAGTTATACACACAAGGTCTTCACTTAGTGAAACCATGCCATAGCACGTTTGTTCATGGAATATGAAGCAATACCCCTATTTTCAAAAAATATTGGAAAATACCTCCCAAAATTGTTTTTTTTAACCCCCTCCCAATATGCCTTCCCAATTAAAAAAAACCCTTATTTTCACTATATATTGCATGTATCCATTTTTTCATTTACATTTTTTTATACCCCTTTATATTTCTACCTAGTATATTGACATGATACCCCACATGCATTCTAGAATGTACCTTGCTTCTTTCCATGTATATTGTGGATACACATTACTTCACCCACAATGATTAACACCACAGAGATCACATTCATTTCCTAAATTAACACTAGTTTGTCATTTTTTTCCAGGTGCCTGCACAAGATCAAAGCTTAAGGAAAAAACATACAATGTGAAAAAGTTCAAATCAAAGTGCTAGCTAGGGATAATGAGCGGATGACCTCCGACGGGATTAACATTGATAGTGTGTTAACTGCACATATACAACAAATACATTTTTTCCCAAGTGCCTGAAAAAGATCAGAGCTTAAGACGAAAACATACAATGTTGTGTTTAAAATTTTGTAACATTTATATAGAGTGCACCCTTATCAGGACATTATTCAATGGTCACATACTCATCATGTCTCACATAAATACTCCAAAGTTTAAAATGATTAACAGTTGACGAGGATGGACGTTCAAAAACCCATTGGCAACACTTAAAGACTTGCATTGGCATCGTCTTATAAAATGTATTTTTCAGAAGGTATTTCAGTAAATTCACATTCCAAATCTGCTAAAACTCTTCACAAGTTCCGTTATAGTTAGGCTCTGGACCAAGTCTTGGATAACTTTGAAAGCTTGATTCCATAATGCTTTTTAGGTTACCTCAATAAACAAGCTATTGTCTATTTATCACATCAACTGCTAGCCACATATAATTCCACATAAAATGCATGTAAAGTGATTGATTGGATGCTCAACGTAGCATCCAACCAAAATCAAATATCCATGAGCTTAAAAAAACACATTTATTGTCAATTGCATATATAGCTCAAGCAGTTTTGAGAGTATTATCCTCCCCACCCAAGATCAATTTCCTCAAGTGATATGTTGATCTCTTAATGAGTATATTGTTGTATTGGCCTTGAGCCCTGAAGAATCCAGTTCACCCTAGGTACCATCATCCGAATGAGAAGTACCTAGTGGGTTTCCCTAGGGATATGTATTGCACGGAACAAAAAACAAATGCATTTACTGTATGTAATGTGGTTTCTCTATGAGGAATTTTTTACAATGGGAATTCATGGAGATACATTTGCGAGCCCATATAAGAGGCTGGATTGAAACTAGGCCTTAAAAATCCTGTACTTCTTAGTTAGCAAAGTTAAATATGGCTCATGTGACTGTAATAAACAATATCTGGTAAAATCTTAGCCACTAGACCAAGCCTGCTTTGTAAAACCTCTTTTCATAGTTTGGTAAATCAAAATAGGTTTGGTAAAATTTTCATGAGATACATTTGCATGCCAAGGAATCCTGTTAAGAATGATTAAACTAAATGCAACTCAACTCTGGTTTTTTATCTTCCTTTAAGTAGCTAACACACTACTTTAATATTCTCTTAATTATAACTGCTTGACCAGAGAAACGACCAAACCATTTCGCATTGCAGGTTATTGGAGATAAAGTGTAACTAAATGGCAAGATATGTTAAATTGGGATTTAAAAAAAAACTGCAGGTACTTTGTCTTATATACTTTATCTTATATTAATTAATAATCCTTGTGTTAAGTCACCTTTAATAACAAATCTATGACTGTGTTATGCAAAACTACCCCAGGGTTATGAAAACATATATGGGTAGGTTCTGGATGCAGTTCATGAACTCAGTTTTCTATACCCATGCATATGGTGTTTAATTGCAAAACTTGTGTTGCAAAAGAAGCCCTTTTCTTCTTGATATAGAAAGAAGGCATAATTATGCTTTCATATTGGCAATCACTCTTGAACACAATAAATGAAGTGTTGAGATGGGAGAAGATCCTGTTCTAAAACAATTGAATTGAGATTCAAGAACACAATTTGATTTCCTGAGTCCTTACCGATTATTTTAGGAACACAACAGTGATCAATGTTCCCATCAAATAACATAATGAACATGAAATGTATTTTAACAATTGTACATTTGAATAAAATGTACATATGATGCAATTTGATTTCCTTTCCATCATGACAAATAATATGCAAAACACCAGGGAAAAGGACACATCCAACTATATATGAGCATCACGAACAAATACCCCATCTCCAGGAATGGCAGTTGCAAGGTATGTTTTCATACAGGCTGGTAGTTGAAACCAGGTTGGATACTATTAGAATCCAATATCCTATATCTTTCCCTTGTTCTAAACGTCATACTCCCCAAAAAATGTAACTCCACTGTCCAAGTAATGTGATTCCACCCTTTTGTGGTGTCCAAGTATAAACAAATGTTCACTTTTAGATGAAAAAATATATTTCGATCTTTCTCCTCACGTCTTAGTTGCAGAGGATTCTCTCCTGCATGAGAAGGAATTTTGTTGTAGGCATAACAAACTTTGGATTTTCTCCATGAAGTTCATATGCCAACAAGAAAATGATTTTGATGCTCTCCAATACACATGCTTAGCTTTCATGCATGTTCAATCTTCAATGCTTCTCACATATACAACCTGGTAAGGGATTGGCATAGAAGTTTTCTTCCAATTTTAGGAAATCCCCAAATTCTCTTGGATAAGGAGCTCCTTGTCGGTCAGAGCGTAACTTTTTCACTTTGGATACACATTTCTTCCATGAAATCTGACCTTGATCCAACTTATCTATCAGTTTCACTAGATTTTTCCTGTCATACAACCTAATTGGTAAAACTTTCTTAAGCATAATGAATTTATAGCATGGTAACAAAATTGAGCTTTGAAAATATTAAGAGGTACCTGTTTGGACTGATATTTTTCTTGAAACCTTCAAAACGCCTATGCCCTTGCACTACTTTGCCATGTTCCCATCATAAGTAGAAACAAAAACATCGCTTTCTAGAGCTACAATATAATCCAATGCGGCAATCCTATTCTGATAGTTTTCAAAAGTCTCTAACTCCTCTTCTGTAGCTAGAGTTGAATGGGTAAAGATATTTGGAAATTCATCATACAGAACTTTGATGCTGCCATTCCCAAAAGTTTCCCCTGCTACAATGTAAATGTTTGTTGTGGATGGAAAGCCTAAGGCTTTCAAAAGAAGTGTAGAATCACGAGGAGTCATATGACAACCTCCTTGTGTCCTTTTCTCCTCACCATCAATATCTTTCTCTTTCCAGTTATTGAATTCATATCTCATTTGCTGAAGTTCATCTACTTCCTCTGATGTCAAGTTATGCGTACAACCAGTGAATGACAGCATGCCCTTCCCATATCTACACCATTGTCAGAATAAAGGGATCAAACTAGCAAATCAATATATGGAATATGATGTGCACACATATTCATATCTACACCCGCTGCATGACAAAAGGTTAAAAACATGTGCGACGGACTCTATAAGCATATCACTGATTCATTTTTCATTGTGTACATTGCATCATGAAGTTATTTGCCCTACCTTAAATGAAGTGCAATGTAATAATTTCCATCCTTCCACATCCTAGACACCAAAGTATTTTCAAGTTATTCAATGGATGTTGTATATCTCAAGGCTTGATAATTTGCACGACACCTCAGCTTTTGAATGGAAATAGGAATACCATTATTAGCAAGTCAAGAATCTTTGTGAGTGAAGTATAGGATCTTGTGTTGCTTCAGCAAGGGAAGTACTTCTGTCTTGTAATAAGAGGTCTACATTAATAGATTTTATGATAAGAAACCATAATTATTAAGTACAGACATTTTACAAGTAACAAAGAGAACTTTTGTGAATTATTACCTGCTAGGGCTACTTGGAATAAGGTGTGATCTCTTCTAGGACAAAACAATGACCTCTAGGGATATTTAAACGGATTTGTGTCCTCTGATAGGACAGGGTCATAATCTCTGTGTGTTATTTGATAGGGCTGTGATATTTGTTTGGCAGCATGAGCTCAGCTGTGACCCTGTTGAGGCTGATAGAGCTGAACTATGACCTTGTGGGCTATTAGATCTAGGTATTGACCTCTCTTTTTCCTGCTCGGGCACTTTGTGATGCCTCTTGGGCTGCCTGGGTTGAACTGTGACCTGCTAGGGTTTCCTAGGTCTCATTCCTTTAATTATCAAGTTTTTTATGTGCAATAAAATTCTAACAAGATGTGCAGTGGACTCTGCTTATGTTTGGTATGTTGTCCACAAATTTAAAGAAAGACACATTTATTTTGTCCCTCATGAGAGAATGCCATCGTTCTCCATCCAGAACAATAACCAAGCTAGCATACCCAACCTTAATCTCAAGCATAAATGTGGATAACAACTCCAGAAAAAAAACATCAAAAACATTGTACTCAAGCATTTATTTTGTCCCTCATTAGAGAGTGCCATTGTACTCTATCTAGAACAACAATCAAGCTAGCATACCCAACCTTCAAATCAAGCATAAATGTGGATAACAACTCCAAATGGGTATCAATAAAATAATGTATGTATATTGTCACCAATGTTATCATGCAATTGCCTAGTTCCATGCTAGTACAAACATGGTTAGAATCACCCTAGGTGGGTGCACTAGACTATGCCAATGGAATTACTAGGGATGACATCCACAAATGTGGAGAAACAACCCTTGGATTTCCCTGTAAGGTTTTCCTTAGCAAAACAAATATTTGAGTGGCAAATAGATGCCACCAATAATGTCATTCAATATTTCTGAATGACAATATTGGTGGCATCTATTTATGCATGAACGAAATGAAAGAACATATACAGAATGATAATAACAGAAATTTTGCAAAGATAACAAAGATACAGTAAACACATATTCTATTAAATGGAGGAAATAGAACAGACTATAATACAATTGCTAGAATGGTGGTAGCTATCTCTGAGAAGAGATGTGGCTGCTATGCTCATTCGTGCCAAGCTGAATAAAAAATGAGGCCAAAGGGGCCTATTTATAATAATAATGAGGTGATAACCCCAAAAGTCCAAAACGTAACCCTAGAAGATGAGCCGTCATAAAGTTTGCAGCCCCAAGGTGGTAAGTTGAACAGTCAACTTCCCGGGGTCATAAATTTTGCATACGATCTCCGATTTGGGCATTCGATAGCTCGTTGGAAAGGTATGTCTAATATTTACAAATTTTGGTTGGCCAAATGCATGCTGATAAAAACCATTTGGCCCCGAATCTCTAAAAAATGTCGTTCAGGGCCTCAAAACGGCCCCGAAAGTTTAGGACCTGAAAAACTGTAGAAAAATGACTAGGAAACTGCCACAATGGACAATTGTTTTGAGCCAGTGGAATAGGTGGGTGGCCACTGATCTCCATTTGGATCATCTGAAATGGAAATTTTGGAACAAAAATACTTCCACAAATGCAATATGAAAATGTAAAGCCATCATGAGATAAATATATCCTTCAATAGAACACCCAATTCTTAATTATATACTCATTGAAATCCCTAAAGTCTAATAGGCTTATAAATTTTCACAAAACATAACCTTTACTTATAGGATCCTTTTCAATAAATTTCTTCTCGGAGATGGCTACCTTCAAGAAGACTAGGAATCTTCATCCTTTCAAGAAACATACTTATTTAGTTCCAGAACTATTTATGCTTAGTCACTTTTAGTGCATCCTATTATAGTTTATAATGAATTTATATTGACCTATTAAAAATCACAACATTTTAGTACAACAAAAATCAATATGAAGAAACTAGCCAGGAATAAGGGTAAAAAATTCATTTAAAAATAGAAGATAAAACATTTACCTCAAAAACCTCTCCATGCTGCTCACAAAGACTTGTTAAATCTTACTCGGTTATATTCCGAGGTAAATTACCTACAAAGACTTCAGTACCATGTGGAGGGCGTGCTAACATATCCTCATCATTACACTCTTCTTTGTCCTTATCAGCCTTCTCGCCATTGCCTTCTGCAGGCAAGGCATCCTCTACAGTATCATTATTGGCATCACCTTCAGATAATTTTTTCGGGGTCCACATTTGACACATTGGCATCTTGGTTAGCTTCTTGTTCATCCTGTGAACCAGATCCTTCATCCTCTACTAGTTCAAGACCAAGGCCTTCTTGACCATCATTTTTCTCTCCTTCTTCAACATCTCCCTCATCCTCTACTTCCTCATCCATTATTTCTTTCGGCTCTTCTTCATCACCATCAAGGTCAACTTGCTCTTCATCACACTCATCAAGTAAATCTTCAGCAGATCCTATGGCATCCTGCATTGTCTCAATCTTCTTGTCTGCTACCTGAATGCCACCTACAAAGCTTGAAGGGAAAATGTGGAGGAGGCAGAGAAGAAAGGAGTATTTGCAGAAAGAGGGACAGAAATATACTGGAGATAGAATAAGTGAAATTGCAGCACGTTTTGCAGAGTGAGAATCTCAAAGGAAATATAAGGGCCATGAGAAATGCCTTGAGATATATTACTGAATGAAATTTAAAAGGGAGGATACCAGAGAGTAAATTTACCAAAGGTAGAGCTGAACTTAAGAAGTATGAATCAAGAAGACGCCCCCAATGTCCAGACATAACACAAGCATTTCTCATAGTTAAGATAATAAAACATAAAAAGACAAAAATGTGCTGTCAAAAGAGAGAGAAACATCAACTATCAACAAAAACTTCTATTTCATCCACAATTGAAAAGTTTATGAAGGAATAAAACAAAAAATGGAAAAACAGACTTGAGACGAGCCATTCTGGACAATAAATTAAAGTCTAACAAATTCGAAAGCAATATCTAAAATCAATGAAACATCTGACATAGGATACAATGACTATTTTTTCTAAAATTAGGCAGCAAACCCAATAAAACATTTTCCAAACACAAAAAAATGGGTGTTTTCATTTGGGAGCATTAGACTCACCAAAAATGCACATTTCAAGCACTAACCCAGAAACAAATAATTGATCACACCATCAAGTACAACTAAAGGGCATATCCTGTGTTAACTCAAATTTTAGAGAGATAAAATGGCCTCAAACATGCCAACATAGTGATGCCATGGCTTCTCTGAACCATGTTGGCACTTTTACTAAACCGACGTACAGGTTGAGGTACATGTTTGCACTGATTAAAATATCACATGTGCAAAAAAATTGTTGGGAGACTATATCTAATATTTTCAGGCTAGAAACTAGACATATGTACAACCATTTTCAGTATTTAATCCATCAAAGGACATGCTCAAATAATTCCTTGCAGTATTTTGTTCAACATCTGCTAAATATAACCATTTACTATACCTGTGGCAGATTTGAAGTATAAATCAAGGTACATACCAACTTTCCAAAAGTATACTAAGATCTTTCCCCACCAAGAGACCTGGCTACACTGACTAGGACTACAGTGCCCACCATAACATTGACAGGTCGAGATTCCCAATCACTCTCATTTATCAAGGGAGCTGACCACAAAACACAAGGATATCTAATAATCTCTGAATAAAATGTTTACCACATTTTTCAACCCCTTTCAAACTAAACAACAAGGATCTTGCAAATCTTGGAGAAGCCTTTTAACACACTCTCTTGTGGATTTTATCAATAAGATTCCCATCTTCATCAAATTTCTCTTGTGGCTTTTACCAATAAGATTCCCATCTTCATCAAATTTATGAGGCAGCAGATAACCAGTTACAATACCTGTGGCAGATTTGAAGTATAAATAAAGGTACACACCGACTTGCCAAAAGTGTACTAAGATCTTTCCCCACCAAGAGACCTAGCTACACGGACTAGGACTGCAGTTCCCACCATAACATTGACAGGTTGAGATGCCTAATCACTTGCATTTATCAAGGGAGCTAACCACAAAATACAAGGATATCTAATAATCTCTGAAGAAATGTTTACCACATTTTCAACCCCTTTCAAACTGAACAACAATATGCAAAATTGCAGTTACTTCTGGAAAGAAATACCAAATACATGATATATGCAACGGGTTGTGCAATTTGTGCATAAAAATTGGCAACTTTATTATTTCTTCCAAGTTTAAGTCAATCTCAATACCTTATTAACATCTTTCCCCAAGATTGTGAATCCCACATAAACCTTCCATACTATATGAGCGCTACATGGATGGGATATTACTGGAGCCGCTGCATGGATCCATGGACAATTAGGCAAATTGGAGCAGCTGCATGGATCTGTGGACAGTTGGCATATAACAAAAGAGGTTAATGGGATTCATGAAAAAGGGTATTTGGAGGAGAGAGGAGCTCAAGGGAAGAGGTGGCAGTCACCTGCATTTATTTCTTTTGGTCTTCCTTTGGGTTCATTTTTGTAGGGGATTACAGGGTTGCTGCCTCATTTTAGAGGGAAGAGGTGATAGTCACCTGCATTTTCTTTTTTAGTATTCCTTTGGGGTCATATGTGTAGGGGATTTTACATGGTTGCTGCCTCATTTAAGAATCATATCAGATTATCTATGGAATATCAGATCAAATGATCTAACTGGAAAGACAAAAATAACAACATCACTAAACAAGGAGCATGTATGGATTGCAGAGGGACTAAGAAATCATTGTGGAGATCTACAGTAGGCTTGAAGCATTAGAGAGGAGATTAGAACCTATATACCAAGAGGGAGAGAAACTAAGTAGCACACTCTTAAAAGTTCCAAGCCCGTATAAAAATATTGGATTGGAGTTTTGGCTTTACAGGGACCAAAGATGATGTATAATTTGTCTAAGTTAGAGAGAAGATTAAAACCAACTGGGATAGATCCATCTTAAACCTAGATCTATTAAACCCAAGGATTGAGCTATGTTGGTTTTATTTTTTTTTATTTTTTTTACCATACATGACTTTCTTTAATTACTTTTAATTTTTAGTAAGTTATTAGCCGACATAAGAACATTACATTACGTAACAAGATAAAGAAGACATCTCCTCCAAACTAGGTTATAAGCACCTCTCTATTCTAGGTGCAATAAACCTAAAGGAAGAGAAACTAAGTAGAACCATCAAAAGTTGAGTGCCTATACCATCAAGAATGAAGTACGCTTTGTACATATCATACAAACTAGAAGAATGAAGTATGGTTTAATTTCTAGGGAGAATTTAAACCAGAATATACCACATATCATACACGATACGTAGATAATAGTTCTTTGATATGGAAATTATTCCAGATGATGACCCAAAGCATATGAAGCTAGTTGTAACTAAGAAAAGACACCATGCAGCATTATGATGGAATTATTGGCCGAGTCGCAGACAGATTGGTAAAATAAAATGGAAAAGGAAAAGGCAAAATCAGAACCTTGGCAAAAATGACAAAATATACATGCTAATTTCTTGCATACAAAATATTAATAGGTTTTGCACAAGTATCCCCAACAACATAACACACAAGGAATTGTTGGTCCACAAATACAGATCAAATTATTAAGCTAGAAATCAGAATGAATTTACATGAAGATGGGAAGGCAATAGCCTGGTATACTAATTAATTACAGTTTCAAAATCACTATGAGCTAGAAATAACTAGTCGTAACTAAGTGAACATCCATTGCAACATTATGGTAGAACTTTTTGCAGACAGATCAGGAAAGAAAAGGAAAATACGACACAAGCATGGACTCAACAAGAAAAGAAATCTAAAAGCTTTCAAACATTCTAGCTTCCTAAACTGAATAAACTCCAAGTTGAATGTCATCTATCATTGGGTAGATAAGATGAATCTTCATACTAATGTTTTCAAACTCTTCAAATCAGCCATTGATATTAGTCCAAATTGAAAAAATTATTTTTCACTGTCAACTTCGAGGTTTCCTACATCATTTTCCTTATTAACACACACAATTGAACTCATGAGAGAACAAAGCTTTTCCGTCAATAGTCAATGGTCCATTTTATATACATATTAACCGAGATCTCTCTACTTAAGCAATCCTACCAAGATTTTTCGTCAATATTCAATGGTCAATTTTCTATACATATTAACCGAGATCTCTCTACTTAAGCAAGCCTACCTGCTGCAAAGTTTCAATTGGTTGGCTCTCATAACTTTGTTCCCTTAGTTGAGGCCTTCACCAACTTGATGATGACATCAGAATTGACTATATTCTCTACATCACTACTAGGAGTGTTCTTTTCCCCAACCTTCCCTTCACTTGCATCGGTTCCTAAGCTAAATCTTCCTGGCCCAACTACAATATCACTAGTTCCTGCTTGACGTGAACTAGTTAGTGCATTGCATTGTGAGCATTGGCATGTTATTTATGGAAAATCTTCTCTCCTAGCCAAACCTACAAGTGAAAAGAACATGCACATTCAGACATGTTAACTACAACAATATCAAGTTAAACTTGATTCCTTCTAATGCATTCAAATATTACAGATCCTATTAGTACATTCACAAACATTTCCATGAATTAAGCTGAAACATTTGGGGAAATAGATTCCAAAATGATACCTAAGACATATTTTGAATTCATATAACATGGGATAAACATGCATCACGCGTCTAGATAAGACCATAGAGAAACATGCCACATCCAAAAGTTGGGGTTGTCCAAGGACAACATGAAAAAATAACCTTACCAAAAAGAAGCGGTAAAGTTATGAGAAACCTGAGGACTAAATAGTTGGTTAGTGGAAAGAATTGATACTTACAGCGATAGTGCAGTGGTGTAGAGTTGTTTATTTTGACACATGCTCCTTAGGCACCACCCTTTGTCAAACCTTATCTTATGAATACTTTACGAATGAATAGTAAGTTCATTGTATCTTGTAGACAATATCTATAGACCAATGTTATCAAAACAAAAACCAAACCAAAACCATATTAGCTAAAAATCTCAAAACATACAATGAAAGCACTGATTGTATTAAAAAATGCATAAAATATTGAAATTTTGATAAAATATTATATATTCATGCACATCAATGTAAATATATTCATGCACACGCAAATAGATAAAATTACATATTCTGGGTTTTTAAATCATAAAGTGTTCAATGAGAGTGCTCAAAATACCTTTTTTGTTCTTTGCTCGAGTGAAGTCCTTTGCCTTCTCAACCTCTAATTGAATCTTCTTTTGAAAGAATTTTTCTTTCTTCTCAAGCATCTCTAGAGTCTACAAAAATTCAAAAGTGCAATAACTGATAAATCATCTTAAAGTTCTGCAGTCTCCTGAACACACTTATAATAATAAAAAAACATTTGCAATCTGATGTCTTGGAACTCACCAAACAATAAAATTGTAACTTTTAAGTTTTTACAATAAGATCAATAAATAATACCTTCCTTCTATCATATCACGTCATCTCTCAATAAAAGATTCAAACTAAAACAAAATCCATTCCTGCACCAATTCCTGAAGCAGACAGACTGAAATAAAAAACATATCTAAATCAGAAACTTTCTATGTTATTCCAGTGGTAGCAATCACACAGTTACATACCGATTTCATAACAACCAGCTTTAATTGCAGCTGCAACATTTACAACTGCTTGGAGACCCAAAGAGCATTGTCTATTGACAGTCCTGATAGGTATAGTCTCTAGAGTGAAGACATGATAAGAAGCTTGCAGTTGTCAATGAAAAAAGTCATTTGACACATAGAGTTGTAGCATACACACCTATGAATCAGCAAAAAAAGAAGCCATCCTACACTCACTAGCATGTTGAAATCCAAGTACAAGAACAGTACCCACAACAACATCACCAACTTCAATAATGCTCAAAATGGTTGGGAACCCACTTTGGAACCATGAGCACCCCCAATATTTGGTGGGCACACTCTTACATATTGGTCAAGTTTTTTCAACTTCGATATTTTTTAACTGCTCTTTATATGCTCTCTGTACCAAAGGTGGTTGGGTGTATACCACAACTATGTGAAGTTTTTATGGTTGTTGCTCATTTTTCCTGTAGTATAGAGAACTTGTTTTCTGCATAATACATGCATTTTGATTCCTTTTCCCTATGGCTAGGAAGTCAACAATCATAGTTAGGCCATTGGACAGAAAATTCTATGCCCTATATTTATGAATCACGTTGGCATCATTCTATAATAGCTAGATGTGTAGCTAGGTTGCTTTTTCCTCTCTTCTCTATCTTGGAACTCAACTGGTATTACACTATATGGTCCCGTAGATTAGTTTTGTGCGATAGCTCTCACATGATAGATCTCCATTGGTTTCATATCTCTGTCATTTCTCTTATTTAAGGAGGTCTTATAGTTGTTGTTCACAGCCTTCACTCGTTGGTTTAGGTCCTATTTTTTTTTATTTGGGGCTTAAACAGTGCATCTCATGGTGGTTCAGAGCATCCCTCTCACATTTTGATCCTTATTCTTCCCATCCTTTATGATCGTGGTGGTTCAGAGCATCCCTCTCACATGTTTTGGATGCTTGCTATAATATCCTCTCAACAATTGGATCAAAATTATGATCACAAATTCAATCTTCCCATCAATCTAAGGATTATAAACAATAGAAAGCTCCAATGTTGTATCCATCCTTTCCCATAAATCTAGAGCTTTGAAACCAAAACGTATCCATTTAATCACTAGTAGAAAATGGGAATTTAATGATTAAAAAAATGACTAAAATTGGGCTATAAATGACTATTTTTGAGTCGGTGACTAATAGTAGCAAATTTCCACTATCTTATAGCTAGTCGTATTTCACTAGTCATTAATAGCTTGACTTAGTAGTCACTGATTTAGTCATTGATAGACAATGATTTAGTCATTGAAAGACAATGCTTTAGTCATTGATAGTCAATGATTTAGTCATTGTTTTAGTCATTGATAGTTAATGATTTAGTCATTGATTTAGTCACATATTTAGTCACTGAGTGAGTCATTGATTTAGTTGTTGATTTAGTCACTGATTGCAACCATTAATGACCAAATATACGACTAAATAAACTACTAAATTTTAACATATTAATGACTAAGCTAAATACGACTAAGATATGGGAAATTTATCTACTAATAGTCGTATATATGCGAATTTAGTCATTTTTGTAGTCACAAATTTATGATAGGGCACGGAGGAATCGAACCACTAACCTCCTACCTATAATTAGGTAGGTGCGCTACCATTGAACTAGCACCCTTTAAGAAGTTGTTATTGCTTGACAATGATGATATTCAAACAAATTTATGATAGATATCAATCTACAAACTACATAATTATTACTATTACAACTTACCAGTAACTAGTATTTATGATAAACTAATTCCTGAGAGCTATGTACAATTTTCCCTGTAACTAAAGCTAATAAAAATTCTACAAATACTCTTACAAAAGAGATTTAGTGATGAGTACCTCTTTCCATTCTTCATCACTATCATTCTCATAGTCCAAAGAAGAGTCCTTCCTGAAAGGATTTCGAAGCCCAATGCCATCACTGCATCAAAAACAAAGAGTCAGAAACAAAACTTTCCCTCTTGTCTACTGCAATATTAATAATCCATGAGCTTCAATGTGTTTTAGATGTTCCTCATCATGGGCTATCAAAATTAAAACACAACCTGTTTCTTTGATAATTAATAAACTTAAAATTATGCAAAGTATATTCAACTTTTCTTTGAGAAGGTTCCATAATAACCAGGTCTATGGTTGTGATCAAACTGCAAAAGTTTTCTTCTCTTATTGTGAAGCCTATTTTATTGTGAAGCCTATTTTAGCTTTAAATCAAGTGATAAACATTCTAAGAGCCATGCAAATTCAGAAACTTATTGCTAATGGAGACTTGACGATTATCATTTGCAAAATTAAAGACTTGACTCCCTATGCACCGTAATGTCTTGCAAAAATGATCTCTAGACCTAGAATTCAAAGAATTGCAAGTATTT
>LPNX010033059.1:23808-50021 GCA_001517045.1 Pseudotsuga menziesii
TGAAATAGCTTCCATGATGATTGGACAACAGTTCACAGAGAGAAATAACCATTGATAAGAACTGAAATTTCCTTAGAATGTATGGTCACCTAAAATAAGACTACACTAAAATTTAGATTCTAGTAAGCTTTTGAGATTGACTAAACCTATCGAAAAGTTTGGAGAGACTGGTATTCTACAGTGTTCTTATAATGCACAGTTGCATAAAGGCATATTCTTATCAAGATTTATGACTTTCAAAATGAAGGAATTTACTTGACCATGAAATGCACATTTATGATGAAGAAAAGGATAGAGAAAATCATGATGAGGTTCATATTCCCCATTTGAACTGCCTACACTGTTCCATTCTCTTTATCTAAAGGCTTTGATCCAATTATAAGATGATGTAATACTGGGTGTTTCCACTAGGTGAGCTTACATTTCTTCTTATTCTTGATCAGTTTATTTGTAGGGCAGCCTCAAAAACTCGCTTATGACAAGAAGTGGCTATGTGACCAATCTTACAACAGGATCTACCCTTGAAAGCGACTTGTTCATAAGTCAAACTTCTGTTTCCAAACTACTCCAACATCAAGAAGTATTTCCTCTGTAATATTAGGGCCTCAGGTTAATAGTGAATTTATGCTCCATATGAGTGTGGGATGGCACCACACATGCCATTCCCAACTCTAATATTCAGTTTTGAATGCTCTCTGCCCATATTTGTTATCAAAGGTGGTAAAATGAGAATCGTGTTCTGACATCAACTGGAGTAGGACAACACTCTCAATGATAGCAACACTGGTTTTGTAGAGGCAAGTGCTCATCGGTGAAGTATTCACTTGAATTTCAAATGGGAATGGCATATTTTTGAGAATTCAAGAGACGTTATAAACTGGAGGTCTGTTGGGGAACAGTCCTCAAAATTCACAGTGTATTATGTTGTTGTGTATTCCATTTGAGTCCCGGGATTGTCATTTTAGAAGTTGGTTTGAACCTATCATCATCAGGAGACATATCTCTATGTTCAAGGTGGCACATTTTGTGTGTATTAGTGCTCTATGCTATTTTTTAGGACAGTGGTATTATCTCCTTGGTTCAGGGCTTAGTACTAGCCATTCTTTATCTGGTGTAAATTCTACCCTTGGTACCATTCCTTTGTGGTTGTGTCCTGCATTTGAGCCTTTAAACTGTCTTTGGAGTGAGTTTGACATCACCAAGAGGCAATTTCATGATACCAAGGTTGTACACCCAGGGTGCACATTTTTGTTATACATTACATTACATACAGTCATACTCTAGTTATTACAGTTGAATGGTGGTATTTCAATGGTAATTCTGGCCTTCAAATATTGACCCACCTGAAGCAATTGTGGTATATCTGCAATTGTGGTCCTGTGCTCAGAACCCTAGACAATAGTAGATTAAAGGTCATTATGTTGGAAATCTGGTGACTCTGCTTTTGTATATCTCACCAGACTGAATGGCCGAGACTGGGTTCTCCCCTGTTTCGAATTGAGTCTTCTTGGGAATTCCAAGCCATGGGTTGCCCATGTTTTCATGGGAACTCAGCAGGACGTCCTTGATATCAAGAAAATCCTTCAAAGACAGGACTGCATCAATGAAAATAGTTTTACCATGCTTTCTCTGAAAAATACTATACAAAGCAAGGAGCATGTCATCATCTCGTAGAACTTGGAAATCCTGGATATAGTCATGCAACAAAGGAGGAAAATACAAGCCTTGGATTCTGAGTGCTTGAACCTTAAATCCAGGACTGAAAAGGTCATCAAATGCACTTAGACTACATCATCAAATCATAGGCAGACTTGGGGTTCCACTACAACATATTTATACCAAAGAAGATGAAACTGTTTCACAATAGTTTGAAGATATCGAGCTTGAGAACCCAAGGATACAGGTTGTCCATGCATAAATTAGAAGAGCCTATAGCCATGATATTTTTCACTAAAGCATGATATGTAAAATCCTTTTTGTATTCGGTACTTCTATTAGATATATACTAGTAGGAGCTCTCTAGTTTACTTTGAAAATGTAATCTATGTTTTAAAAGCCTTGTGAGAATTGAAGATTTGGTGCTCACTCCTAGAATACTATCTACTTTTTTTATTACCTAGCTGTACAGTTCTGCTTTAGTCATTTTAAATTTCTAACACTATGCTACTAACAACTTTCTGAACAAAATGTCACTTCTTATTGGAGAAAATGGAGAAAAAGTGGCCTTTAAATACCTTCAAAAAATTCTCTTTGGCTGAATTTTGCAATCATGGATTAGTCCTATCCAATCATGGCAGTTGGTCGAACTGATCTAGTGGGTACTTGATTAAGGACTAATAATATCAGTTTGCAATTGTTTTAAAATCTTTCATCGATGGTAAATCCATCACCTACTCATTCAAATATGAAGAATGAAGCTCTAAGGATGATGAAAACTGTAGGTATTGCAACAAAGACAACTGATTTGTCACTATTGTTGACCAGTTACAGCTATAAATGGCACATAAAGAATTTTGATGTCACCCAACTTAGCCTTGTTATTGCATTGTGGACACTACACATTATTTACATAAATACAAAATTATAATCTCGAAGATTTGTTTCAACAAAAACAATAAATATATATTTAATCTTTTTCATGAACTTTATAGTCTTACCAGTTCATTTAACATGACACCATGGAAAACAACAATTTGTGAGCTTGCATATTCTTACCTTTCCAATATTGTTCTTGTGTCATTGAAGCCACTCTCTAATACAGGAGATGCCAAACATGTGCCCACAAGAAAGGGATCTGCATTTTCATATTTTAAATGTTAGTCTTTAGACATTTGAGAATCATATAAATAAATAAAAACATTTTGTTGTAAGAAAGATAATTTATCTGATTTTTGATAGCATGATATAGAGGACTGAAGAAACATTAAACAAACAGGAGACTAGCAACTGAATTTGGTGTATCTACATATGTCAGTAGAGAATACACACCAGAAAATCAATCTTGCAAGGTAATCACGAGAGGCAGGAACTGCTCCTTGAAAAGGGGACCAACTACTCTCCATCTCACCCAAATTTCCATCCTTTGTGATGTTATCCATCTCTCAAAATTTTATGTTCAAAGATATATCATCTGGGAAAAATATCTTCAATACATTTTGCACAAGTTGCTGACTAACTACTTCAACCTCTACTGATGAAGGATGTGATAATTGAGTCACCTAGTGGGATGAAGATCATCACAAACAAATTCCAATGCATCAATATGAAATCAGAATGAGTCCTCATTAAAAAGACACAAATTCCAATGCACATACTTGGTACTACTTCCCCAGCCAAAATCTTACCATATCTGGTTCCAAGGACCTTAAATAATCCTGTAGATAGTTGCTATTATCTTCGTCAGTTTCTATGCAAACTTGTCTCTTTTTGTGATCATGTAGCTCCTACAAATAAATATGATCCTTGTAAGAATATACACACATACAAAGCACAAAATACATGCACCAAACTTTGCACAGGCCACTAATAATTACCAAATACTGATACAAAGGCTTCAACCTTGAATAAAGATACAAAGCATAGTGTGAATGGATCCACAAAAAAGCTGCCAAAATAAAAAATGTGAATGGATTCTGATTGATAAAGCAATAAAAGCTTTCACAACATTTTCTATAAATGTCTCTTAAGAAACCTTCACATCTCTGTAGCAACTGTAATGTCTACATAAAGGGAAAAAAATGTATGAACCGATTAAAAAAATCACTGGAAACAACTGACCTAAATAATTCCTTGAACAAATTGAAATACATTCTTCTTAGATCTGTTTTTTTCATTCACTGCCCCAACAAATAAGATTATGTAAGAGTTTCTGGAGTTACACTTTGTTAAGCTTGGTATTTATTTAAATTATGCAAAATTCTCATTTGGACTGCTTACATTCAGACTTGGTTAAAGGTTCTCCATTTAGATGAGCTTTTGAAAGGAATGAAAATTGAAATTGAATATTTATCAATGTCAATAGATGACCAGAGTAGTCAACAGGACTGCAAAATAAATTAGCACATAAGGTGTGACAACTAGGAGAGTGCCAAATCATCTCCTGAAACTATATGTAAACTAAGATAAGGCTCAATTAACCAGGTTATGTATGCATAAAATTCCAACTACTCCGAAATCCACTGACATAAATTAGCATGACACAATCAAGTAAAAACTCTCCAATATGTATAAGCATGTCACTCCAGGATGGCCAAACAAACACATTTGATTTATCACGATATCCTTTGAAGAAGTATCGCTCGGCTTCGCTGAATCTTTTTCTCTGTTCGACTGCAAACTCTGTGATAAAGCCTTCTAGCACACTCGCAAGCCAGAAGTCCACTACTCGTGAAATGGGATTATCAATGCTCTTGACAGTCTGAATCAGCTCCGACGTCCAGACAATGTTCCTTTGCTTCTTGAATATATGCTGATCAGTCAACTTTGATAACCAGTCGTACAACTCATTTCCATAGGTCACAAAAAATATCATATGTATATCAGTGAAGATATGTTTTTGTAACCAGTCCTCTGTACTCAATGTAGGACTCTTGTTTTCTGTCACAGCAAATTCTCTTTCTGTAGACTCAACCCATTGGTTGAGTTCTTCTTTAGTAGGATGCCAACACAACATTAGCTCTTAGTTTGTTCAAAACCGGCAATGGAACCATTTGTTGGTTTACTAATGGGCAGACCTGGGTTTACTTATAATGTACCAACAACACCCCTAACTCACTGGCCTTTTCAGCAACAGACCGCAGAGCGGCCTGAAGTCTCACCGGAAGTGATCTTAGATGGGTTGGCTAAAGACTCAAGTGTCCTTAACCAGGTTCTGTAGCATCCTGGTGTCTCGCGGCTCTTCTTAGCCAGCGAGATCTTCCTGCGAGTTGCAGTTCTCCCTTCCTCATGGACTCTGACAAGGGGAGGACCCCTATCTCATCGCAGCGACTTGGACAATGCGCAAACTCTCCCTTCCACGGTTCTCACTATCTGCGATATCTTGCACCGCAGCTCCTCTGTCGATGCGATATCGCCTTCTGTCATTGCGATATATCCTATAGTACGACCCAAAGAGACTCTCAAGGTCCAAAGGGTTTCTCACTGGGGGGAATAACGGGGCTAACCTCCAACAGGGTGTTAAACAACCTTACATGAACTTCACGGTTCAACACACTCACATCGCTATACTTAACTTACTGAATAAGTATACTGGAAGCACTTAACAGAGTGACTATTACTGTGTGAAACAAGCACTGATGGACTCTTAGGAAGACACTTGTTACATTTAAACTCGCCTTTAAATTTCTATAATGCTGTAACTAAATGAGAACATATAGACATTTACTACCTGATATACAACATTCATGAAACAGATAATAGATAGCAACTAAGTAAAGCACAATCACATGAAATAATCATATAACACACTAATTTTACGTGGTTCACTTCCAGGGTAGAAGCTATGTCCACGGGAACTGGTTTATATATTATAACTTGGGAGAGTAAACACAGTTCCGATGCAACCTCATATGCAGCTGATATCTTATGGGTAACTCCGCGCACACCACCAGGAGCCCTTCTCTCTTAGATCTCTTCTCTTCTTATATTGCTTCTCTTACAATATACTCTTCCTCTCTCTCTCTCTCTCAATCCCTGTGGATTGTTACATACATACTCTAGGAGTCAGCTACTGGTTACAGTAAGATACTACAGACTGAATAACAGAACCAGAGCTCGGCTCTTCTATAATACAAATATCTATGAGCTAACAGATCATCGACTATCTGAATAGCTAATGAGCTAACTCACTAACTAGCTAACCTTTTACAATACAAAATACATCCCTTTATAGGCGGCCCGAAGGTCTCGCCATTACAACACTGTGGGCCTCTCCCAACAGTAACCAAAAAACCCTAACTATGACAGTCGGTCTATTTGTACTCGAACTGCTGCTTTCCGTCACACCATAGCTTCCTACAGTCTTCCACGCTTCTTGGCGCTGACCGTGGGTACTGGCGCCGCTTCCTTTTCTGTCCTTTGTCTTCAATACCTCGGCCTCGTTGCTCCTTTTCCTTTATGAGGGTAGCTGAGCCCTCTTGTCTTCACCGCTACCTTAAGTGCAGTGGTTGAGCTTTCTCCTCTTGGATGCTCAGGTACTGTTACCTTTGACTTACTCGTTCCAAAAGAGCAGCTTTTCCTGTAGCTGTGGGACTCTGCTCCAACAGAAACAATGTGCATGATTCCTCAATGTCAAAACTAAATATCCATTCAGTTGATGATATGACCCATTTAGGGCAGAGTGAGACAAATACAGTCCACAAGGTCACCGATCAATATTGTCAACCTCAAAACATATATAAAAAACAAAAAAATCTATTTGCATTTGCAGCAACTGACACAAACTAGCTCCTTCATCTTAGCCTAAAGGTATTAATTGGAATAGAATATATATATGATTTTATCATATTTTTATAGGAGTTGTCTTTTAACTCCCATTTTGCACTCCTCACTATTGTACTTAATAGTCACATTGAACTATTTGCAGCCATCTTTGCAGCCATCTGTTGGAAACTAATGTGTCTCATCTTATCTTATCTTATGGTCTATATTGTATTTAGTGAATGCACATGTGATCGGCAGATGTGTTATGACACAATCATTTTATTACTGTGTGGGTCATGACAAATGAGTTAATCCATGTATTAGTCATTGCGAAGACATAATTAGGAAGTTCTTGTCAGCTGGGTACATGGACCTCATGATTTATGGCACTATTTCCCTATTTGGAATTTGACAATAAAAGGATCCCAATGTACTTGACAACATTGCTAAGCAAAAAGAGTAGGAAAACATATGAATATGTGTTTTTTATAACTTTATACCCCTTGAACCTAGGAAAGTGAATCAAATAGAAAGACAATATACTTGGTTACTTCAAAAGATTTAGAACAGATGAACCACTCATCTATGTGGGGACGATTTATAAATTAGAAGGTATCCATACCTTGTATTGGACAAGGACATCATTATCTTTCATAGTCTATCTAACAATATTGCCATTCTCATCTTCTACAATCAAAACCTCTTCTGTCTTATCCATAGGACAAATCATCACCATCTTGAGTTTTGACATTGGTCCATCATATAACTGCCTTAGTTGCATAAGTTGAGAACCTATCCCATCAACCATGCCTGAAAGTAATGGAATCTGCATGGGCAAGAAATTGATAAGCCACTTTAATATTTTTTAAATATCACAAAAAATAAAATAATCAAACTTCTATCAATGTTTTCATACAATTTAAGATCATATAATTAGATAATCATTAGTGAAGTACTTAACCATTATAAACTAGCAATTAGTGAAGTACTTCCCTTGTAGCAATGAAATGTTTTTCCCAGCTGCTTACAATACGACAAACATTAGCAAAAGTTTGGAATTTTAACTTGCTTGCAATTGTAGCAGAGTGTAATCCTCCAGAGAAGTAGAACCAATGGATGTTTAATTGTATAATCATTCATATAAACTCATTTGGAACTTTCTCTTTTTCTTTCCCATTTTTCAACATCCAAGTTGATTTGTTAGTTACATGGTCATCAAGAAAATAAATACAGTAGTTCAATCATATTAAACCACTATTTGGAGCATATATATATTTGAAGGAAAACAACCCAATGGACTGAAATCCCTCAAAACTATGGCCCCACCCTCTAGAATGTTTTATTAGTGAAGATCAGGTCGTGGGTATTAAGCCAGCACAAATTACAAATTAACTGCCCACATCCTACATCAATGATCTAGCACAAAGCCCAACAAGGCACATATTCTGGTGACATATTATAAGGCATGTGCCCGAAAAGAGATGGCCCAACTGCAAGCCACAACCACAGATCCCATGCAAGGGAGGAGCAATCCTGCCATGATTTGAACCTAGGTCTTCTTCACAGCAACCACACCAAGTAGTCACTAGAAAACAACTTGATGGACATGTATATGTGTACTTGTGTGTGTGTGTGTGTGATGCAAGGGAGGACTCAACACTATGTAGCTAGAGAACACATGTGTCCTCAAAATTTGAGGACACCCAATGTGCATTGAGGAATGGGACTAACTCATGTCATTGATGCAAATGGGAATATAACCTTCAACAGTCATATTGCTTATCACTTAGGGATTAGAATCTCACTGTACCTCAGAGCAAATAGGTCAACAAAACAATGGAGATCAACTTGTAGTCCAGGATTCAACCCAGATAGGATAGTTCACTTGAAATCTATCATTGGGGATGTGAAGTGTAGCCTTGAGGGCTAAAACATGTGCTACCTACAATTCACAAACCAATAAGTATATTAAGTGCACGTAGAATATATTAAGTGCACGTAGAATATATGATATAATAAGTATATTAGATTTCATTTTAATAAAAGGAATTTATCTCGCATTTTACGATATATCAAATCTTTCAATCCTTGAGTTCTCTTCAGTACACATCACATTGGATCAGTGCAGAGGCTTCTAGCGATTAGCTTGACTAGGAGGCCTTTGGTTTGAATGACACAAAATCAGTAATAGAAAACTAATTTCATGTTTCTATGATCAATATACATTAACCGACCTTAATGTAACGATAAGGGATGACATTAAAGCACAACGAATGCATTTATGAAAAGTTAATAAGGCTTACCTGCACGCCAGCATGTTTGTTGTCCCAGCTGAACCAAGTTGGATCAGCTCCCCAATATTGGAAAAAATCTTGGCCATTCCCTACAAAAACGTAGTTCAAGTATGACTCATTATGGGTTGCATGATAAATCCAAGCTGCTGCCCATAGAATCTCATCTTTATATCCAGTAGAATTGTAGAATATTTGAACTGAAGGTATGCTACTGCTATATAAGCCCCTGTGAGAATCAACAAACTGAAACAATTGTTGTGCATGACTGATCAATATATGAGTATGCAGAATCAGTCTTGCGGAACACTAATGAAGCAGATGCCATTGTCGTTGTTGTCTCTGCTGCTACATCTGACCCAGAACTTGAATCATCAACCTGGAGAGTTGGCCTTTTCTCCATAATATTTTCTGGCCTTTCCCAAGACTTATGATTAATGCTTGCATTTCCCACCTGAAACAAATAAAGATATACACAAATATAAAAAGTTGGAGTACAGAATAGAGCAGTATACATGACTACATAACGTTGGAATACAAAATACAATTTTTTGATAAGTGGCAATATATGAAAAAATAAATTATTAAATAAATCTATGTGTAAAACTGGCACAACTATTTATAGATTATAGGTGAAGGGAAGTGTCCTAAATCTCAACATTTTTGTCATTTTAAAATATGATAAAAGTTTGTTAAAACTTCAGGTGCAGAATTTAAGAGTTGGATATTCACCATTGAATCAATGACACGAATATATGTGTAGTAAATATGAGTTAAATAATAACATCGTCACACTTGTGACTTCAATAACTAATGGATACAGATAACATCAATGAATTGAGAAATCTCCTAAGCAAAATAAACAGAAGAGCTAGAATCAATGATAATAAATTGGAATTTATAGTCAATTTCTTTCTACTTTGGCTTGAGTAACTATAAATGAAGAAATCTATTTTATCAAGGTCACTTCAGCACCAACCCAGCTTCTTCCTTCCCTATTTGTTTGAACTTTGGAATTTCAATATTGCTTCCATAACTATTTCAGTTATCATTCTAACAGGTTTACAATATGAACTTTTCTGAAGTAGCATTGACAAACCTCTAGACCACAACCAGCCCAAACTCTATTATATTAAGTTTTAACTATCATGTAATTGGTATGTTGGGCTATGGTCTATTGATTGAGACAGGATATCATCAACTAATGACCCAGGTTCAAACCCTAGTGAACAATGAGCCATGCTCCTATGTGAGATTTGTCCAAGTTTGACAGCCCACACGATAAAGTTGACTTTTCTGCAATAATGCAGAGTTGGGGTTCACAAGTCTCTAGTCCCATGGATTAGAAAATGTGTTCACCATTACAAAAAAGAATATCACATAATTGAAGCCAATTGTGCTAACTACATTCCCAAATTCATGAGGAGAAGACCGATCAGGGCTTAAAAGCATCTTCTTGCTGGATAGTTAATGCAACATCTCCTAAACAATCCAGATATAGTGGCGATGATAAGGTCAGAAGCAAAAGCCAATTGAATAGTAACTACAGGCTGTTTTCAAGAGCCTAGGCTAGGAGAAGGACAATTTGGATAGAAAGAACAATAAAGTATAAAGTATAAACAAAACCACAAAAGGATTTTGGACAAAAAACAAGCTCTAAGCATAAAAGAAAGCTTTACTCTCTGCAAAGAAGAAAAAGAATGTAGAGTTAAATGGAATCACCCACAATAGACTGCAAATGATTGTGATCAACCACATAATAATAGTTGAACTTTAAAGTTTAAAATGATATCTCAATAAATGTTCAGATGTAGATAAGAAAAATTCTCCAATATCATCGAGAATAGTAATATAACATATTTCATCTGATTTCCCCGAAACAAACTTATAGAAACAGTCTAAATTTATTCAACAGTTCTGGCCGGAGAAAACTGTCTGCCTTCATTGTAATAGATTAATCAAACCATCCGACAAGTTTATTTTCGTCAGTGAGAAAGACAAGTAGGTAAAGAATTTGGATGGTGATAATATGCAACCAGTTGTAAATTGTCACTATTCATATATTACTAGATCAGTTAATTTGTATGACTACCATGAATGATAATTTCTTAGATGGATTCAGAAGATAGTTCTGAAAGTGAAAATTGACAAGACCTTTCAACAGATAAATCATAAATCCTAATTTAGTTCTACGAAAAACTCAACCAACAAATATGTTCATAGAATACTCTATTCTGGACTAAGCAAATGAAGATACAAAAGCATTCTATCTAGATTCTAGATATGGCATTGTTTGTGTCTGTGCTTGTTATTTCTTTTATATTTAATGAAAATGTGGAAATTAACGTGATTTTACTGTTCCACGGAGTCAACAAAAGTCAGTCCAAGTAATAAACTCCAACTACCAGTTGTCAAGTTGAGAGGAGTTCATATCTTGTAGGGAGATACAGTTACTACAATGCAAAACCTACATGTTGTGGAGGTAGGGAAGCAGTAGGATATGACTTCAAGAGATCCATGATTTTACAACGTCCACAAACAAGCGGCAAGTTGTCAAATCCCCTGTTAGAAGAGCAAACCCTGGACAACAATTCAAGAAATCCAATAACTTAATGAATTGATACTTGTATAGGTAAATCTTGCCTCTATCTAGGGCATGCAGATGTGGAATTTTCATTGTTTAAACCCCCCCCCCCCCTTCCACGTCCTTTTTAAGGTGCAAGAGAACTTAGTAGAAGGGAAAACCCTGGGAAACAATTCGGGAAATCCGATAACTTAATAATATACTAATGCTTCTGTGGGTAAACCCTATCTTCTTTCCAGTGTCTTTGGGCATTTCACCATTCACTCCCCTCCCCTCCATTTTCAAGAAGTGAAATGTTGGATTTTTCACCATTCAGTCTCCTCCCCTCATTTTAAAGGGGGTAGTGGAGTCAACTATTGAGCTTTTCACCGTTAGTCCCCTCTAAACTCATTTTTAAGGGGTAGTACCCCAAGTCATGGAATCACATGTAGGTTTTCTATGGTGTTTGAAAATTCTAGTGTAGTCTGTGTGGGCCTTCCAAGCCACAGTTTTCAAAATGGGTGCCTAATAAGGAGCCTTTCCCTGAGTCTTACTATTTCAAAATCAAAAAATTGGATGTACAAAACAAAAGAAAAAATAATATGTGGGTAAAGGAGTGGAAAGTGAACAACCTTACGACTAGACTGGTAAGCATTGGGAGAATTGGGGGAACTTTTGGCAGGATATTCAATGTCACCTCTGCTGGGAATCAACATTTCCCTGTCTCCACTCCCGCATGCGCACATCGCAGCAGCAACAGTCGAAGGAGCTACCAACTTCTCCTCACCCATAAAATAACTGACACCCAACAAACTTCTTCTTCTTATTCCTCGATTTCATCCCAAATTCAGACCCCCGATTCTGTTCACCTGCTTTCTTGGAAACAAAGGTTACCAAAACTGTATGCTCAACTCAAAATCCCAAATTCCAATTCCAAATCCATATTCCAAATGGATTGATGGGTTTGTAAATTCATATGGATCGGCAAATTGACAGACCCGCATTCAATCCCCTCGCCACACATAAAAATCGATTGATTAAATCGCATCCACCCTTCGTCGCCATTTGCGTCTCTTACTTTGCCTTGTTCGCTAAACGTTTCCTCTTCTTCCTGCCCTCTGTGTGTTTGACTCTAGTCGTGCCAAATAAAATATTTTATTCCAAAGCCTTTTGCTAAGATTTTTGGTGTCCTAAACAATGAGATTTATAAAGTTCTTTATCATTTTATTAAATTGAAAATGGAATGGTTCATATTATATTACGGAGTTTTTAAAAAAAAAATTTAAAATTTAAAATTATTGTTGCAGTCATGATCTTGGATCCTAGTCTTATGGAATAGAGGTTCAATTTGAATGTCTATACATGTTATTTTGGAGAGGAGATTGAGGGCCAATAGTAAATTGATTATATGCTTTGAAAAGAGATTAGAGATTAGGTACAGACTATTTAGTCCCGTAGGGGATAGTCTAATGGTCAGTCCGGACCTTTGACTCCGGCTAGACCTCGGTTCGACTCCCGCGTAGCTTGAATCTCTGCTTATCATGTATTCTCTGCGAAGTGTTTGTAATCAGTATGTTTTCTCAACACTACTTTTAATATTGGCGGGCCTTGAAACACAAATAAGTTCAAGGCTCCGCACTTCCATGTGAAAAAAAAAGACTATTTAGACCCAACATTCAAAATTGAACCCTTCTCATCCCTTCTGAAGGGTTCTCGCCCTTCCCAGAAATGTAAAGTTAAAATTTCCCTTCAAAAAAAAAAAATCTGAATTTTACCCTTCCAATTAAGAAAGGCATAATTTATATTGACATTTCAAAAGAAGGGCAACATTTGAAATTACCCATACATATAAATTTCTCAAGATGTTGAAATTCCTATGCTATAAAGTTCAACTCATCATTCAAAATATTAGAAATATGATAAATTATAATCACTTACTCACTCATGGCATTTACTCACTGCTTAGTTGTGCAAGATGACCAGTAATCATTGATGACCAGAGGCACTAGCCATCAAGATGTGACTCTAACTCTCAAGTCACTTGGGGATGCAATCTAAAGTGTGGCAATGTTTCAACAACTATGACTATAACAAAAAATAACAACTAATAGTCTACTACTAGGCCTGAAACGATCTCAAAACTTTGTGCCTACTACCTATGTGAACCTCGCTACCAATGTCCACTCTGTTTTCGTCAAAATGAAATTCAAAAGGTCGGTTTGATAAGTCCTCCTCGATAAGACTTCATTTATTACATGAATATCATGGACTCATGACAACTATAAAGAATACTTGATGTCATGCAAATACAAATAATGGCCTGTAGCTAGGATCACAAACTGTGTAGAAGTTGATTTATGCATTGTTATAGATAGGTATCATTGGGCACATGATATGGAGAAACAATGGTGATTAATAAAATTTAAAAAAAATTATTGGCTCAAAAATAGTCTTCAATTTTATGGGTGGCATGATCGTGATGTAATCTCCCTTCATCCTTTCAAACATTTGTGGTTTCTCACAACATTTGTCCTTAGCGCTACCAAAATACATATAAAATTACTTGTCTTTACGTCCTCTTCTCTTTAAATCCTCATCTCATAGTCATAACTAAGGATTATTATGCATGCACATCCCCACCTTATAATACGAATTGGGTCTAGGCACAAATACAACCATAAAATATTAAATGTGTCAAGACACAAAGAGTTAGAGACAACAATAAGTAAGTCTTATATTAAATTTACCATATAAGTCTTTAATTAACACTATCAACTAAGATTTGACACGTTGGATTGTTGTGATCTTCTTATCACTCCTTACCAATGTGATTGCAAGGCATTCTTTGAAGGTGAAGTCCATAATTTTAGGTCTTCTTCCTCATTATCATTCCTTTTGGTAAGACAATAAAGAGGGTAGTGGCCTGCATCAACATGGAAAATGGTTTTGACATAGAGGTTATACACATTAATTGTTTTCATTAAATAACTTAAATTCCTACCCGTGACTATCGATTCATTGAATCGTGGACTGGTACAAAACACAACAAATTTTAGAGCCTCGAGCCCTTAATTACAGCTCATATTTAGAACTTTCTCAAATCTAGCCATTAATAAACTTCTTTTGGTATTTTGCAGGTTCACTTTAAAAGGAAGAGTGTTGAGACTCAGACATGCATTGAGTTGCAAGGATTCAATTGACTTAGGCATGATTCCATTGCCCCTCCATCCCATACATGTATGCTTTCATGACAAGTATTGAACAAAAAAATTTGATACCCCAACCCCGGTTATGCTAGCTTTGCTAAATTTTCCTTTGGTACATAGGAACCTAGTTTTCCTTTGGAACACGCTTAGTCGGGTTTGCAACTTCAATGTTGTAGCAGGGATAAAGATGGTCAAGAGAAAATTCACGCAATTGGTTTGGTGGATCTGTGAAGATCGAGGTGCATGGAACCAATATTACTAATAGAAGGTGTTACAGTTTACAAATTTAATTTACACTTCATTGTCAAATTTGCAATTTTTCATGACACAATTAAAAATGACTAACATAAATGACTAATTCATATTCTTCTAGATAGTCATTTTTTATGTTGTGATTAAATTAGTCGTTTATGTTAGTCATTTTTAATTCTGTCACTTATTATCTAGTCATATTTGTTAACTGGTGACTAAATTTGTCGTTAATTTTAGTCATTTATAGTTGGATCAATGAAAATTGCTCATGTTTAGTAGTAAATCACTTGAAAAACCTATGGTGACTAGAATTTTTAGTCACCTAGTAGCTAATTCCTCATTTTGTACTAGTGAATTACAAAGAACAAGTCAAAGGTTTCATGCTTGGAATGGTCTTGTTAAAAGGACTAAGGTTTCATGCTCTGGGTGAAGGAATGAATTGCCATGTTGTAAGAATGACCAATCTAAACTATTTGTTCACCCCATGTCTTTGGGTGCTTGATATTATATCCTCTCAACAATTGGATCAAAGTAATGTTCACAAATTGACTCTACCCATCAATCTAAGGATGAAAAACAATAGAAAGCTTAAGCTTTGTATCCATCCTTTCCTAGCCCAAAACATTCCAAAAAACTAGAGTCCCAATCAAACACCATTATACTTTGCAAACCAAAATGTATCCATACAATTGCGAAGAACAAGTCAAAGGTTTCATGCCTTGTAATGGTCTTGTTACAACGAATAAGCACATCTTGTCGAACCAATTCACAACCACAAATAAATAGTTGTGGCCTATCCTAGACATTGGCAAACCTTCAACAAATTCCACAGATATACTTTCCCAAGGTCTATTTGGTATTGCTAATGTTAAGTACATCCCAGATTTCATATATTTGGCTTGCTAGTGCTACAAAGAACACAACCTTTAACAAAATTGAAAACTTATTCTTACGTATTCGACCAGTAAACATACCTTTATAGATTTGCAGTGGTCTTCCCAACACTAAATTGTTAAGCAATTCAAAAAGTATGAGACTTCCTCATTAAGTGAATTCTCCTTTCCTAGGGTAATACACAACTTGCCCAATTTCTAAAGTAGCCCATCTTGAAAATGGTATTCATTTCCCTCCATATCAATAGTTGTTTTATCCTTTAGTTGTTGCAATGCATCCCCAAAATCAACATCCTCCTTGTGATCATCACTCAACAATTCATATATGAAGGGCTCAAGCTACATAATCACTTCCACAATTGCAATATTTTGCACATGGTATTGACAACATATTGGCCATTTTGGCAAACATTTCAGCATATCTTTGTATTATCTTTGATTCTGATAATGAACTGCATATTACGGGTCCAAAACACTAGATTTAATGTGGAACACATTGAATCCAAAAAATTTTAACAAACCAACACACTATGGAATCCTAAAAGAACATATTGGCTAATTTGTTTATCATATCTTATATATGATAAAAGGGTGGAATTGTCACAAAAACTCCATCCACTTGTAATGCATTCTTTGTTGCATTTTACTCTGGCTCTACAACTACTACAATGGTTGTCAATCAATGTGGGTTATGGTCTCCTTTCCCATGAGATAGTGCTTCCATTTATTGACCACTTGAACTACAACAAAGAGACACTTATCATAAGTAGGGTATCTTAGCACTGCTGCAAGGAGAAACTCTAAATGGTAACAAATTGATCTTCCTCTTTGCATAAGGATTGAAGCCATAGCATACCCACTTGCATCAATTTCAATCTCAAAAAGTTGTTACAAATTAGGCATGTCTAATACTAATGCTTGACTTATTTTTTCTACATATCTTCAAACTACCTCTCGTGCTATATTTCCCAATGAAAATTATTCCCTTTAGGTATTATAACATCTAACAATGCAACAATTGAGGAAAAACCTAAGAGAATTTCCTCAAATATTGAGTTGCTCCCTTGAAACTTATTTCCCATGTCACATTAGTAGGCATAGGCCAGCCCATGTCACATTAGTAGCGGTAGGCCATTGCTTTCCTCCACCAATCACATGTCCAAGGTACACCAAGGACTCTTTTTCAAACTCAAACTTCTTGAGCTTAGCAATCAACTACTCTTTCTAATGCAGTATACTATAAAACGAGAACGCTTGCTATACAAAATCATATTTTTTCATCAAAACACCATAAAACAATCCCAAAATGAAAAAGTAGTGATACCAGTATCACCGATTTTTAAGGAGTAGTTGATTGCTAAACTCGAAGAGCCGGTTTTTCTACAATAGTTAGAACAATTGATAGTCCTACAAGGAAGTCTTTTGAAAACCAACTTCAAGCACAGAAATTCCAAAGGTTCTTAAACAAAAAATAAATCAAAGAAATATCCACTTGGCCATTTGAAATCTTCACATATTCATTCAAATCACTCCCCCTATGGGAAAACAGGAATAAATTCTCTGGTTAGACCAAACATGCACTAATCCCTATTACAATTTCATTTTTTATATGCACATTTCTGAACATTATAAATGTGACATAAGCACCAAATATATAAAATACTTAATCTGTATACTTTAAAATAAACAATTTTATTCATATAAAAAAAATATTATTAATAATGAATAATTCAAACATAAGTAACCAACCACTTCAAGGTCATCAAAAAATATTAAAAAGGCATCAAGATTATTCAATTGTTACTTGTCCATGTTAAACTCAATAAAGCACCATATTGATTATGGATTTGTGTCCGCTAAATAGTAAAACACTGAAACATTGATAACTGTCTAGTGGTTCATCTTATACGATTTGACCATTTTATTCCTATACCATTTTGGTGATCAATAGGGCACTCATGGTGTGTAAAGTATAAAAGAGAAATCTCCTTGCAATGATTTGATTATCAAGATCCCATGTCCAAACACGAAACTGACAGAGAAGCCATTCTCTGTACAAGAATGAGTGAATCACAATGATAGAATGATATTCTTTCAACTGCCTTTAAAACACTATAGATTCCCATTTTTCATGAGGGCGATTCCAACACCATATCCATAAGAATCGAGCTAAAAAATACCCAAATGATATTATTTCCAAGTCTTCCTGCTACAATTATGTTTAGAACAAAACAATGTCAGAATTCTAAGCAACTACTGATAGTGTCAACATGATTAAATATATAACCCTCACTAAGATCTCCTTATGGTACCTAATGAGAATTTAAGCATTACATATACTACATAGGCTAGGATTACCTCATAGGCAGCATCATAGAAAATACCCTTTCCTCATACATAGAATCAGTATTCTGAATGAAGCATTTATGATTTATCATTCCATTAGGCACTATTTATCTAGGATTTAAATAAATGCTCAGACCTATAAAATAATTGTATTGTCACAAAATACGCATCATATGCAAAATTGCTTCATCAACGCCAACCTCTCTAGACCACTAAAATAAATGTAAATTTCATTTTGTGTAATTTCAAAATGCTCTTATAAACAAATTTGAAATGTTTTCATATATGGCAATGGAGGGCCTGTAATCTCACAGAAGAAAAATTGCAATAGCTAAATGACATATAATAGGACAAATTCATATGCATGTTGAATTGCAGCCAACATGAATAATTGAATACTGGGATAGAAATTTGCTTACTAGATTTTTCAGAGACGGGACAGTTAACATTAAAAAAGGAAGAGGAAAGATCAACTATAAATTGAAAAATATGGACATATGATAGTTTGGAATCTGAATACGGACTTATCTACATTGTACAAACACCATATTGTTGCTTATCAAGTCCTCGTAAGTTGCCACAATGGTTCCATACGAGCAAGAAGAGGCTGATAATGGAGGGTTTAAAACAAGTTGCAATATCATAAGGATTTTGGAGATCATCATTGCTTCAATAAAAAAGTTCAAGGAATTTTACCTCTTCAAGCCTTTTTCTACTCCCTCTACAAAAACATCTTGGTAGAAGGCATCCCGTGTACACCATCCAAACTAATCAAGGATTCCTAGCATTTGTCCAATCAACATATCACATGGATAACATTCCCTAAAGAATCAATAGATGGTTATATGGATACAAATGATTGATTCTACTTAGTCACCTTCTTCTTATCTCTGTGACAAAATGTCTTCAAATGAAGCTCCATATCCCCGCCATGTAAAACCCAGAGCACTTGATACTGATACTTGTATCTTTTACAAAAAATAAATTATAAAATGCTAGCCATCTCCTCACACAATGGAATCTTTTGAAATTGTACAGTTTCTACAGATATTCTCATTGTGAACATTTCCCAATTAAGAGATCATGCATTCTTTTTCATTTAAGCAAACAGTTTCTGGGGCATTTGCTGACGTTTTCTGCAAATTAACATGATCTACATTTAAGTTTACTTTCCTAAAACTTGCATTAACAAACTGGTATGATAAAATTACCTACGCTAAACACCATATACTCTGAACTCAAACTTCGGTTCCCACTCTGGAAATCCAAGTTGCAAAAACCATTTGCATATCGCAAATATTTACAATAAAAAATCCCAACACTGCCACTTGTCAAAAACAATGAAAATTGCAGTAGGAGGAAAGTCCATTGGCTTTATAGACTGTGAGGGTTCAAATCCCTCTATCCCCACCCGGGTTTGGTCCCGAACGCCGATACCACCCACAACGATACCACCCATAGGCTAAGGGATATGCCATACCATCCATAGGTAGCAGGATTGGTACAAACCATAGGAAACCAGATCTGTATATACCCTATAGCTCCTTCTGATGTTCTAAACCTAACTCGGTAATAAATGGTTCCTGTTAGGACCATGGAAATTATGTAAAAAAAACATTTCACTTTAAATAAAAATTGCTACCTGAGAGATGATATATTGATACCTAATCAATGCAGAACCGAAAAAACCCACGAAAACCACGAACAGTGTGGAAATCTCCTCCAAAACTACCACTACAGAAATATCCTCCAACACTACCACTGCTCCCTCCATGAAAACCCATGAAAAACCCTATGCATGTGTCCTCCAATACTTCCACTGCTCCCTCCGTGAAAACCTGTGGAAAACCTATGCATGTGACTCGTAAATCTCCTCCAACATTACCATTGCTCCCTCCCCAACACTGCTATGCACCAGAGAAAAACCCTATGTAGCATCACACAGGCTTGTGGTAGAGGCGCGGACACCAGATAAACCCCCTCCAAATCCAAAAAAAAAACTATGCAACATCACGTAGGCTTGTGGCGGGATTATGGTAGAGGCGCGAGAAACCTTTTGCAATAAAATATGCCCTATCATATTGGATATTTATATAGTAAATAAAAAAAAACCCTTTTTACCCTTAATATACCACAAATATATTGGTGTAGAATTTTTTTATTTTTAACCCCCCAATATGAACAAACATGATATCATATTGGTCCCTAGGTGATTCCCCTGTGGTTATACAGGACTTAGAAAACAGAGTTAGGTCTTCATCGGGCTTGACTTCTCAGACTCCTACTCTCCCCTTTCCTCCCGTATTGACTACTTCTTATTCACAGGCCCTCACTGTACCTCTTTGGGACTCTACATTGGCTTCTTAGCCCCCTTTGACTCATTCTATGGTTACTTCTTCCACTTCCCCTCCTCCATTTACTATGGAGGAGTACCCACCCTTATCTAGAACTCCTTCCCCAACCTTCGATAATGATCCTCATAGTCCTATTTCTTCACCTTACTTTAAGGATCCTTCTCTCCTGAAAGCTCTTGATATTTTTTCGGATAAATCACCCATCTCTCCATCCACTCGCCCTTTGGATTCTATCAGATTTGAAAATGTCACTATCCAAAAATCAAGGAAAAACAAGTCCTCTGATGCCTCTGGCTGCTCTGGCTCCTTTGGTCTTTATACCCCTTTATCTACCCGAATAAAAAATGCTGCTAGATCTCACCACTCCCCTCAGGTTCTTAGAGCAAGGTCACCTGCCCACCAAGTTGACTCATGAAAATGATCTCTATGAATATCCATGGGTTCAGGGGTCGCACCAAAAAAAGAGCCCTTTCTTCTCTCTTATCCTCTCTGAATACTGATTTGATACTACTCCAAGAAACAATGTGTGACCACTATTCCACTCTCTTACACTTTTCCAAGATGAAACCTGGATGGGAGTTCTGTGCATTGGATTCTCAGGGTCTCTCTGGGGGTCTCCTTACTGCTTGGAACCCTCACTCCACTCGATGTAAAGCCTTTTGATCCTTTGCTGGTATCCTGGTTAAAGCTAGGATCAAAGGGTATGACTCTATTATTAATATACTAAACTGCTATGGACCTTACACTACTAGGGTCCACTTCTGGGACAAAGTGGTAGCTGGTGGACTTGTTGACTTTCCCAACCTAATCCTAGATGGTGATCTAAACTTCACTATCTATGACGTAGAGATTTGGGGAGAAAAATCATGTATGGCTCATATGATCCACTACTTTACTCACCTTCTGGACAATTCCAACCTGGTTGATCTTGCTCCTCTTCATCTTGGCCCTACTTGGAGGAATGGCAGGCTTGGGTCTGAGGGTATTAGTAAACGTATTGATAGATTTCTTGCCTCTGTCCATCTGATTCCTTTATTGAATGACTTTAAATCCTAGATCCACCCTTTTGAAATTTCTGATCATTTCCCTATTTGTCTTGAATGGCACAACACTACTTGTTGTCATCTTTACCCTTTCAAATTCAATAAGGCTTGGTTGTTGGAAAAGGACTTCTGTGAGATTGTTTTTTCTTCCTGGAACACTCAGCCCCTGGGGTCCATGGATCCTATGTCTTCCCCTACTTATAAACTCAAAATATTGAAAGAGATGGTTAATACTTGGGTGAAAGAGATGAAACAAAGTAAAGCAAAATACCTTTTGGAGGTAGACCAGGACATTAAATCCTTACTATTTTCACAAGCTTCTGGTATCCTTTATGTTCATGAGTCATCGCAATTGTCCTCCCTTAAGGCTAAAAAAGACTCTTTACTGACTCATCAAATCTTGACCTAGAAACTTAAAAGTAGAATAGATTGGCTTAATGAAGGGGATGAAAACACTAAATTTTTTCACTCCTTTGCCTCAGCTCGAAGGGCCTCCAAATCTATCTGGGGTCTCCATAACCAACTGGGTGAGATGATTGAGGATGATGTTCAACTCAAAGATCTTGGGGTCACCCATTTCTTTGAACTCTTCTTGGATGATGGACTGACCAATAATGAAGATCAACTGAAGGTTGTTAGGCTTTTTCCTACTATGGCCTCAGATGAAGAAAAAGAATCCTTCTAATCGGATATCACTCTGTCAGAGATTGAAAGTACTCTTAAGGGATTCAAAAAGGAAAAAAGTCATGGTCTTGATGGTTGGCCCGTAGAATTCTGCTTACATTTTTTCATTATCTTATTGGTATTGATATTCTTAGAGCTGTGGACCAGTCTAGAAAATAAGGTAGGGTATCTGGCTCATTAAATTCAACCTTTATTACCCTTATACCAAAAGGTGATAAGCCGTCCTCATTCTCTGACTTTAGGCCTATATCCATCTACAATCTTGTCTGCAAGATTATCTCTAAACTTGCAACTGTCAGACTTAAACCCATTCTGGATAAGGCCATCACTTGGAATCTGTTTGGATTCCTACATAACAGGCAGATTGTGGAGCCCATAGGCATCACCCAGGAAGTATTACATACTGCAAAAATTGAAAAGAGGCAGGACTTTATATTGAAGTTAGACCTTGTTAAGGCATTTGATAGGGTAAACTGAACATTCCTTCAGCTGGTCCTACTTCATATTGGTATACCAGTCATCGGTGTTAATTGAATCATGGGTTGTGTGGAGTTTAGCAACTTTGCAGAACTCATCAATGGTATCCCCACAAATTTTTTTCCTTTCTCAAGAGGTATCAGACAGGACTGTCCCCTTTCCCCTTTGCTTTTTATTTTGACTATTGAAAGCCTTGGCTTACTGATCAAACAGGCCCATCATGAGGGTCTTATCCAGGGTATTAAAGTTACTTCTTCTTTGAATCTTACCCACTTGTTATTTGTTGACGATGTATTGATGTTTGGGGTGGGGACTGTTGAAGAGTGGCAACATTTCAAAACACTCTTAGACCTCTTCTGCTCCGCAACGAGTATGAGCATTAGTGAAGTAAAATCCTCCTTTCTGTATAATGAGTTTGATCATATTATCAAAGATAGTGTGGTAGATATTCTCCCCTACAAAATGGATCCATTATCTGAGGGATTCAAGTACTTGGGATTCTACTTGAAACCTATGGGTTATCGTGCTAATGATTGGCGTTGGCTATTAAACAATTTGAGAAAAGAATTAGTAATTGGTCCTACTACCTACTGAGCCTAGGAGGTCGATTGATACTGGTCAAAGCAGTCTTGACGAGGCTGGCTGTATACTGGCTTACACTGGCAAGGATGCC
Source organism: Pseudotsuga menziesii (assembly GCA_001517045.1). NCBI lineage: Eukaryota > Viridiplantae > Streptophyta > Pinopsida > Pinales > Pinaceae > Pseudotsuga > Pseudotsuga menziesii. The sequence goes on from LPNX010033059.1 coordinate 47,011, forward strand.
ACAATCAATTCTGAACTTCATCAGACGAGCCATTTATAATTTTCGTTGGGGGAATTCCTCTGGTAAATCAAAGATTCACTTAGTGGATTGGCACCTAATTTCCAGGCCCTTTGAGATGGGTGGATGGAATATTCTAAACTTGGAATGGTTTTGTAAGGATCTCAGGCTCAAATGCCTTTGGATGGTACTGCAAGGTAATGGTATTTGGTTGACTATCATCTCCTTCAAATATTTAAAAAATAGGATTTTTGTTGAATGGATACAAGCTCGTACCTTCTCTCTTAAGGGATCGTCACATATTTGGAATGGCTTTATTAGAACTCTGTCATGGCTAACGAGATGTGTGGGATGGAGAGTGGGGAATGGAAAAGACATAAAAATCAGGGTGGATCTGATTGCTGGCTCCAGATTTGCATATATTTTTCCTGAGGATCTCAGATATTATCTGGAGGATTATGGTATTTCCTCACTTGTTGATGCACATTACAATGGTACTAATTATATTTCCCATCAGAATAGGCTCTCAGCAGAGGATCTTGAACTGGATGGTGATTGGAAGGTTATGTGGAATAACTATATCGGGGGACTCTCACATGGCTGCATACGACTGTCTGACAAATAAGAATCTTTGGTTTGGATGTATAACAGACATCTGGGTCAAGTGACCATGTTATAGCGGATTTCACCACTCTAGGTGAATCACACTTTGTATGGCCTTCCCCTGTCCCGCTGCAGACTCTTTAGACCCCATGGACCATATTTTATCCTTTGATGTTTCCTTGATCATCCCTAAAAACTATATAAAAGATGATATACGCGGATTTTTCCCCGATAACCGTGTACATACGCGAGTTTGACCCCTATATCCGCATACATCGGGATGTGTGCATACTCCAAATCCTTTTGGAGTTCTCCTTGACATGGATTTGACTCATTTGACTCATGGCCTTCTGTATGCCTTGAGATCGCTCGGATTCGACCCTTCATTATCCCTTGTGAAGATATATAAGGAACCCCTGGGTACATTGAAGGCATATAGAGAGATTGAAAGCAACGAAACTATAGTCCATTATTGCCGGAATTTATGTTTGAGTCTGCATCCCTTTGTCTCTTTGGAGCACTGTTGTGTTCTTCCCAAGCTTGCCTTTTGCCAGTGAGCTTGCTATCGTGAGATGGAGGATTGAGGTGGTGGAGGCCCAAGTGGGGGATTTAGTTTCTCCGGCTCGCAGACGTGTCGTCAGAGGTTGTATCTATCTTGTAATCTCTGATTTATATTAATAAGAACTATCTTTCCTTGTCCAATGATGTGTATTTGATTGAATATTTTATCCATTAGAATATGTCAAATGCTTTTACATTATTGATTATATATGCTAGAATAGATCTAACACCATGATATAGAGTATGCTTGTATTGTTTACTTGTTGTTGAGGAAGTATTATATCAATTCAAGATGAAGATTGGAAAGCTCAATGGGGATCTAATCTGTTATAGAGGATTTCACCACTCTAGGTGAATCACACTTTGTATGGCCTTCCCCTGTCCCGCTGTAGACTCTTTAGACCCCATGGACCATATTTTATCCTTTGATGTTTCCTTGATCATCCCTAAAAACTATATAAAAGATGATATACGCGGCTTTTTCCCCAATAACCGCATACATACGTGAGTTTGACCCCTATATCCATGTACATCGGGATGTGTGCATAGTCCAAATCCTTTTGGAGTTTTCCTTGACATGGATCCGACTCATTTGACTCCTGGCCTTCCTTATGCCTTGAGATCGCTCAGAGTCGACCCTTCATTATCCCTTGTGAAGCTATATAAGGAACCCCTTGGTACATTGAAGGCATATAGAGAGATTGAAAGCAACGAAACTATAGTCCATTGTTGCCAGAATTTATGCTTGAGTCTGCATCCCTTTGTCCCTTTGGAGCATTGTTGTGTTCTTTCCAAGCTTTCCTTTTGCCAGTGAGCTTGCTATCGTGAGATGGAGGATTGAGGTGGTGCAGGCCCAAGTGGGGGATTCAGTTTCTCCGGCTCGCAGACGTGCCATCAGAGGTTGTATCTATCTTGTAATCTCTAATTTATATTAATAAGAACTATCTTTCCTTGTCCAATGATGTGTATTTGATTGAATATTGTATCCATTGGAATATGTCAAATGCTTTTACATTATTGATTATTAATGCTAGAATAGATCTAACACCATGATATATAGTATGCTTGTATTGTTTACTTGTTGTTGAGGAAGTATTATATCAATTCAAGCTGAAGATTGGAAAGCTCAACGGGGATCTACTTCAACCGTCTGGAATAAGGTTTGAGGTTTGATCCTTTAGTGTTAGACATTTTATTTTTATTGCATATTGGGAAAGATTGATTTCTGGAGTCAAAGCTGTCTCTTGTGGTACCCCAAGCCATTGGAATTTCTCTCCGTAACAGAATTGGCGACTCCGCTGGGGAGTTCCTAGTAGTTGTCCTTTGGGGGTGATTTTCTCGGCATTCAATGTATTTGAATTGCTCTTTCTCTCTTGTTTATGTGTCGGTTCTGGGGGCATGTATGCCTGGTAGAGTCTGATTGGAGTAAAGTCTGTCTCAGCCTGTCTTTTTGCCTTGTTTTTATGCACCTTTTCTTCCTGTACGCGGGTTTTGGATTTACAGTCGCGTATACACGGGGTTTCCTCTGTGATTTCCGCGTAAACATGCAGGTTTACTGCGAACAGTCGCGTATACCTTAGTTTTTTCCTTTTTTGTGGAAGTTAATGGGTTTTTAGGTGAATGCTGTTAGTTGCTGAGTCTCCTTTGGCACTGCCTGAGTCTGTTTTGACCTCTGGTTCTGACTGGAAACATTTTTTTTTAGCCTAATTTTTTTGTTTTAAGGTAAGTTCTTGTCATGGCATTTTCAATTTTTTGTTTGAGATTAGTGCATTAGAGTTCTTTTACCTTAGTGCTTTGCTGGGATGCTGTTTATGTGTGCTTGCAGAGTCTGGGGGTGGTAGAATCATTCT
>LPNX010033074.1:0-98902 GCA_001517045.1 Pseudotsuga menziesii
TCCTTGATAGATTTGGGATCAGCTTTTTACACCTATGGGGGATTTGCCTATTTTGGGTAAGCGTGCTTTATGCTAGATTTGGATGCTTCCTTATGCATTTGATTTGCTCATGTGTTCTATATATTCAGCAGCCTATGTTATTACAAGGTTGGCTATTGTACACTCAGTTAATATAATTTTGTGTTACAGCTCCATATTCAGTCTCCATTGTTGATAATTTGCATGATCAATTGTTAATTGCTGTGAGTGAAATTAATCTAATGCAGGCCTGAATTTATACATACATTTTATTCAATATGATTGCCCCTACTTTCCCAAATGTAGCTGATGCAATCCTCGCAAATGGAATGTTTAGTCACTATGATCATCCCCGTATTGCACAGTTATGTGAGAAAGCTGGCTTATATATGCGTGCACTTCAGGTAAGTAACACTTGGGGATATATTTTGAATTAAAAGTACTTGTGATCTTTTTGAGAGTACAAATCGGCTATGGTATACTTCCAAGGAGATACTTAAATTTTTCTCAGCATAACACAAAGCTTCTTAAAAGTTCTCTTTTGTTACATTACTAATGTTGTAAACTTTGGTTTCAGCATTACACAGAGTTGCCTGATATCAAACGTGTTATTGTCAACACTCATGCTATTGAGCCACAGGTTTGTGAATTGTGATGTTTTGGAGTTAAACTTAAAAATTCTTAAAATCTGTCACTGATAATAACATCTTACAAGCACTGGTTGAGTTTGTTGGTACATCCCTTAATAAGATCTACTCCCAGGGAACCTAAGTTTGAAAGGACTTGGTTGTTAACTTCCACTTGGTTCATGGAATTCCTATTCAATACCTTAGAGACAGTTAGGAGGACAGATATCTGCTAGAATTATCAGAGAATTCATTTCTTGTGTCACGGGAGTTGTTCCCTTTGTTTTGGGGTGCTCTAATGTTGGCTCTATCAAATCCTCAAACTTGTAGTCTGTAATGCACGTAATTCTTTCAAGACTTTGAAGCGTTATTTCAATGTAGCTTCAAAGAAGAACCTATGTACTGCTGATGCCTTAAGCAACGGCCTGTAGGTGATTTAAAAAAAAAACACTTATAGCCGTCGGTTAAGTGACGGCCTGTAGGTTATAGTGGTCATGATTATAGCTGTAATATACTCAAGTCATGATTCTCTCTAGTTCTGCAGAGAGAAGGATGCACAAATTTTAGATGCTGCACTTGGTCTATATGGATTTTGTGATAATACTTTTTTCATAGTTTAACACCCTACCCTCTCTTCTTTTGGGACAAGTTGTAACTCACTTCTGAATAGCTTGTGCTGATCAATTTATGTGTTGGATGATCATGTTCCATATCACATTTTGAATCATTACAAGAGTTTTTTTGGAGTTGGTTAAATATATTTGAGCTTCTATTTAAACTTACCTTCTTTTGTACCATAGATGATTTCATACTGATAAGAGTTCTATTTCATTGTGATATGCTTCAAAGCACAGATTTAGATGATGAGGTGTTGTTTGATGCCACACAAGGCCTAATGGAAAGGCTTGCAATAGAAGCATATGAAGTTTCCATGGTAATTCCAATAAGAAACCTTGTAAATGTAGGTCTTAGAGAATGTTAGTCCATTGGTTTTGACTACTATGTTGTCATTTTTCCACTGAAAAGGTGAAAACAGAAGCTAGGATTATGGAGGGTGACGTAGGTAAAGCACTTTGTCGTGAAAATGTAAGAATCAATCCCACTGCACTTGTAATGGGAACAAGAGGATTGGGGATAATCAAGAGGTAAGACCATTTTATTTTGATTACTCTGCATCTCCTTGTAATCTTAAAGTTGTGTTTAAAAGTTAGAGCATATGGCTGACTATGATTGAAAATAAGGTTCTATGGTAGCTGAAACACAATTTTTTCTTAGGTGTTTTGTGCTAATAAGTTACATTTTCACCCTTAGAACAACAGTGATCAGACCATTTGTCATATCTGGGCATGTATTAAGCAGTTCTGGGCAACAAGACAGCCCTTAATCTCAACTTCTGTGCAGCTTTGATGTGTATTGCAGCCTCCAAAGAGCAAGATGAGGCATGCTAGGCTCATTTTGGGCTGATCTTAGCATATTGCAGACATATTCTGACCTTTAAGGAGTAGTAAATTTTCTTCAATCTCAAGTCTGGGAACATTCTTTGACAGCCTGGGCATGCTAGACCTGTCCCTGTGCATTCCAATAGCAGTCAACAGTCATAAAACCTTGTTTTTTTCAAATTTGGGCAGTTTTGAGTAGTTTCTGGGTATGCATATGAGTGAAACCAGCCGCAAATCATGGTGATTATCAATTCTAGGAACATTGTAGACAAGTATAGTGGTGAGGAAACAAGTCTGAGAAGTATTTGGAGGGAGATCATTAGTAAAAGGGCTTTGAATAAGCATGAAACTCAGTTCTGAGTGTAAACAATAGAATCCAAACAACAATGAAGGAACAATCTGAGCAAATCCTGTGGTAGAAACAACAGTAACTGACCTGTGATGTAATGCTGGATATCCTCCTGACAGCTTGTAATAGGTTGGCATAATTGAAGACCTTTTTATCAACAAACCTAGGTGAATAATGTGGGAAATATGGTGCACTGGAGAGAAAACAAGTGCCCAACCTTCATAAATTTTATGGTATAGAAGAGGTAGAACCACCCCTTGCCTCACAGCCACAGTATCCTGAAGCAGCAAACTGTTGGATACCTTTTCTAACCCTGGGTGAAAGTGCTGTCTACTATAGCAGCACGCTGAACGGCCTCTGAAAAAACAAAGATGCATCAGATTAGATATTTCCAACATATAATGCTTCAAAGCTTATGCTCAACCACACATTCAAAATATAAAATTGGGTTTTATGTGTGGGTTTTGTTTGTGGGTTTTGTGTGTAACATAGTAAAGCAAAACTAAGATAAAGACATCTCTCGACATATGCTTATATTCAAAATATCCAAGTCCACTCAAATTTTAATCCATTGTAACTTGCTGACAATAAACTTCTTCTAATCATGCGTACCTGTAACAAAAAGTCTCGGAAATTCACAGCTGAGCTTCAGAGCATTGGAATTGGCTGCACCCAGGTAGCATACCAGTACTCATGATGATGTTCAAAAATTGGAAATTTATTAATTTATTAATTCATTGAAAATGTGCATTATTTTTCCTTCAACCAGGCAACTAAACTATGACTTCCCTTGTAATTTTTTTTCCAAATGACAAGAATTGGAACCAAAACTTCTTCCAACTAGCACATGATGCTCATCTTTACATGTTTGTATCATCTACTTAGAATGATGCATAGGAAATTAACTGCAATATAAAACTAACATGCAAGAGTACAGCACCAAAATTGACCTAGTTTACAAATTCATTGTCTTCTTATGAAGCTAAAATGAAATAGAAAACAACTGATTGCTGCTTTCTTACAAGGCAAATCACAGAAGCTAGTGGCTACCAAATAGTTCGACTTTACAAATATGAATTGAACATAATAATAAACTAATAACAATCTAATTTAAGGTCACAGCCTAGCCATATGCCAAATTGAAGTATGCAACCCCTAGTTTGTGGGATATGAGACCCCCTCTGTGGAGCAATTTGACTTTGACTACTTAATCTACAAAAATGTACATACCCTATGACCTCAGACACTGATGTGTAATAAAACTTAATGCATTACCTGTAGTGGTTTGAGCCTTTTTTTATGTTGCAGCACCAACCTGTTACAGTTGATAATTGTGACAATACATCATTGACCCTCTGGCATCCACTAAATAAGCAAAAACAACTCTGCTGATATGTTTCCAAGGAAATGAAAAAAATTCCCGAATTTCGTTCTTTTTTCCTAAATATCCAGAGACGTGTGCTTTCTCAACTAATCTACTATGGGATTAGGATATTGTTATAAAATTTTATATTTTTCAGTCAACTCTTTAAAATTAAATTCCCAGAATTTTTTGTATTATGAATACCAAGAAACAGATGCAATCGCATGGCTAGTGTACCCAGCCTTCTCTCGTCCACAAGAGGCAGGAAACTTACGGGACACATTACAGAACCCCGAGGATGCATTCCCTATGAAAGACTGGTGCTCATTTAGGACATTAGGGACTAATACTCTATATAAGAAATATTTAAAAATCCCGAGGCTTTACAAGTTAGACCAAAATGACAATGTCTCAACAAGATATTCAACAGACCACTCTAGCACAATTTATCGTATTCATATAATAAAACTAGGTGAGTCTCGTGATTTAGATTTGCTTAATGGCCTCCCATGTTTTTCAAACTCTGGAGGATTTACATGTTTTCATAGGCTAGTGGCACAGGGCACTATTGTTGTTGATTATGTTGAGTCTTGACTAATTTCTCAGTTGCACATGATATTCTATTTTGTAACACAGAAGAAATGTAACTGCAAATCCCTCTGCCTTACAATCATAACAATATTTATTTCTGGGCTTAGATTTTAGTGCAAATGTCCCAAGCCAGTGTGATTTGGTTCCTGTACAGTGGACTGATGTTTTTCAGGAATTTGTGTTGGTGAAATGGATATTGGCCATTTTTGTTCAATTCTAAGTCTTTATTTTTTCTGTTTGATGTGTTATTTCCTTAAAATGACTTAACAAAGTATTTCCTCTAATATTTTGAGGTACTTGGGTGGAGCCTTTGATGTAGAGTTGTTGGTATAGAATTTTTTACATCAGCTTGCAGGCAACTTGGCCATCATTGTAAATGTATGACACAACCAATAAATCTTTTCCTGTGCTGATGTATGGTATGGGCTCTAATAGCCACCACATAAGCGAATTGGATTTTGGAGATCTTGATAGAAAGCATGAACTGCATTGCTAGTATGTCTTGTGAATTTTGAATAGTCAGTGGTGTGTAAGGAGTTTTATTGGATGGCATTTCTTGTGAATTTTTGCATGATCTGTGTGTGAGGAAGTCAGATTGTCCCTGAATTTGAGTTCCTTCAAATCATTTTTATGGGGTTGGCTTTTGAATCCTTCTTTGAATATTGAATTTGGCACAAGGGATCTACTTGGTTTAATTTCGATGTACTATCAGATTGTTTCCTTTTGAAAAGGAAAAATACTAAGTCCTTGTTGATTTTGATAAGGTAGAATCGCTATGTCTTAAGATTTTCTCAGGACCAGTTATTTTTGGCTATTGCAGATTCTCAGATGACCCAAAGCTACCATTTTCAGCCATCAGAATATCTCTCAGCATATTTGTAATTGTCCTTCTTGTGGGAAATATTTTGTTTGTAGCTATAAATCATATTAAAAAAGTTGAAGAGGATTGTAGGTAAATGGAAGAACTTAAGGGATGTGATGAAGCTACTGATGTTGCAAAGTCAAATATATTGCACAGTTGATAATGTCATGTAGACAAAAGGGTCCTTTGATGCCCTTTTTATGCCTATCACTTTTACTGTTCAACTTCACAAAACATTGAAGAAGGTAAAGAACTATGCCAATAACTTGCAAGTACCAGGTGGATTGTGTAGATAAGTCAGAAAGGATATTATGCAGCATGGGATGGGTGCAAATCCAACTATGGTGGCCTGCTTCTGAACACAAATTTTGTCACTATAGTATAGAATATATTTTGTCACAAATTTTGATCTATTAGAATATATTTATTACAAGAAGCGATGGGATTTTGTTCCACATTAATAATTACTCTAATCTACTAATGTTTTTATTTTTAATTCTTGTATTGTTTTGTACATTTTTTATACAGAGGGAAGATGCATCCACTGTTTGCAAAGAATTTACAACTCCAGAGGACTGAAAGTGAGTAAATATTTTTATGTTATTAGACCATTGTTGATTTGATGTTTAGGTTGAATTGAAGCCTTTGTAGAATTTATCTCAAATTCCCATTTCTTTTGTTTACACAGGTACTGCTACAACAAAATCACAAAACAGTCCAAGTGGAATATTCCAGATGAACTGAAGGTTTGTACTATTTCATATTATTCCTTGAGAAGGCTTATGACTTTTTGATACGAAAACTTTTAGTAATCTGTTTTAATAAACTCTTTTGTGGGATTTCCTCAGATAGCTCAAGAGCAAGCAGAGAAAGCAGTGGCTTCAGTTGGAAACTTTGAAGGATCATTGTCCACAGCTGCATCACCAGTTCCAGTGGTTGTCACATCATCTCAATCAAAAGCATCTCCAAATATATCTTCTCCTAGCATATATGTAGCTACTATAGTATTTTAGCATCAACAAGGACACCGACAGTTGCTACACCAGTTATGCCTCTTTTTCCAACAAACCCAGTTAGTGTTATGGCTTCTTTGACACCAACTATCTCTACATCTGTTGGAGACAATTGAAATACTCTTCAAAGTGAGTTATTTTTTTGTGATTTATGGACATGTTTCAACTTTCAACATGAATTATGGTATCTTGTTTCACTCTAAGTATTGGGTTATTCAGGTGCTTCAAGCCAACGTGGGCCAATTAGCATCTCGAGATCTTGCTGAGGAAATGACACCCACAATGGTAGAGTGAAAATGACTTCAATGAAAATATGGATTCTAAATCAGACATTGGTTCATTCAAAGATGATCCAGATACATCCCTTAGACTCTCATTAAATGCATATAAACCTTCTTGCTCAAATTCACTTAATAACACCATTGAACTTGATAAGCTTCTTCAAAATGAAGATAATGGGGAGGGTATTTCTGATCACATTAGGATGATCATAGAGAAGACTAAGAACAGTTAATCTGAACTGCAAGAAGCAAATGATATAGGAAAAAAAAATATCGATCGAAATAATAGCTTTAATTCTATGGGGAAATGACATCTCAGGAGAAGAAAGCGTCTATTTGATATTGCAATGGATTACTATGATGCTAGTGGATAACCCCTTGTTAGTAAACTAACTATTATTATCCAAGATATTATGAATGCAGTTCACTCTGCTGGAAACTTCCCATCTCTTGGATTCTTCTTATCAACTACATTGACAGTTTCAGAAACTATTTCTGTGCTTCAGTCTATTGGAGTAAAATTGTCTGCATTTTATGCTCTAATTTGCAGCAGGGGGAGCCAACTTCTATATATAGCTGACGATAGTCTAGATTCACCCATATAACCAGATCCAGATTATGATTCTCATATCAGTTATCGCTGGGGTGCAGAGGGCCTGAGAAAAAAGCATGAGAAAACTGAGAGGTCCACAGAATTCTCGATTCCTAATGGAGGATGCTGAAACATCTAACCCCCATTGATTGGCCTATACAGTCAATAATATATCCACTGTAAGTTTCAATTCTAGATGTCATTTTCAGTAACTGGTATATGTTCTATGTCACTACAGGAGTGGTATTCAGCCTCCAGAAAATCTATAAAAATATTGTTTGTTGATTAAGGCACCTGTTTACTAGCTCCAATTGCATGACATTAAAATGGCGTTGCTAACAATTTTTTAGAAAGGAGTACAAGAGCTAACTTTATTTATTCCAAATACTAGGGAGCCATGACAACTCTCTATTAGTATAATAGAATCAGGATTTAGGACTATCATTGAATATTGATTATTCCTGTCATCTTTTTAAGATTTTACTTGGGTACTGTTTTGCCAGGCACCCAAAGCACATGAGCTGAAATGGCAATTGAGAATGAGAGGTTTAAGATGCCATGTGCTTTACTCCAAAATTGTTCCCAGCTGTGTGTGCTGCCTCTTCATGCTTCAAGATCTCAAGATTTAAGGTGATAAAATTCTAGATAGTTCTTTGCCTCTGAATTTAATTGGATGGATTTGGTCTTTGGCGAGTGCATGTTAAGCACTTTTGGCCATATTTTAAATATTTTACTTGGGTAGTGTTTTTCCAGGCACCCAAAGCACATGAGCTGAGAAAACAATTGAGAATGAGAGGTTTAAGATGCCATGTGCTTTACTCTCAAAACTGTTCCCGACTGTGTGTGCTGCCTCTTCATGCTTCAAGCTCTCAAGCTTTAAGGTGATAAAATTCTAGATAGTTCTTTGCCTTTAAATTTAATTGGATGAATTTGGTCTTTGGCGAGTGCATCTTAAGCACTTCTAGCTCAAATAAAGCCCATGAAATAAATTCTTGTTGAGCGAGATCTGTATTACTAAAAGTTAGATTTGGTGATTTGTAGGTACCTGTATGTTCGATGGGGCTTGGATATAGCCAATATGTATGTGTTTATGGGGAAAAAGGAGATACAATCTATGAAGAGATGATTGGAGGAATGCATAAGACACTGATATTGAGAGGGACCGTCTATGATGGAAGTGAAAAGATGGGGAGGAGTCCTTCCAGCTATAGAAGAGAAGATGTTTTCCCTTCACAAAGTCCAAATATAGTGACAGTTACTGTAAGTGATGATAAAGAAGAATCCAGCAGCCAAGAGATTATTGCAGCTCTGAAAACATTTTCTTGAGATAAATAATTCTGCATCCCATTGTATGTAACCAGATGCATTTTTACTAAAATAAAGGTTCCTAGTAAATTTTAGGGAGATGAAAACTACTAGTAATGTCTTAGAATATTTGTAAAAACCCAATCAGGTTGTTAAGTATTGAACTTCTACGGAAGCCATCATATCCATGAAAGAGCTACTAGGCAATATAATGGAGTTGGACTTCCTTCAGAGGTATTAGAAGTGTTTTTGTATTTGTTATAATAAGCACATATATAACTGTTTGTTGGAATTGTTTCTTTTTGCCATGTTAAATCTTGTGAAATTACTATGTACATTTTTCAGTTATTTGTTTTTATTTTTACCGAGCAACATAATTTATTGCTTAACATGTGTTGTTTGCAGGTAACCTTACTCGCAAGCTTTGTAAAAACATGAAGAGGGATGCTACTGCAATGTGGATACAAAAGCACGTACGTAGATATAAAGCTCAGAAAGCTAAGAAGCAGAGGTATCAGAAGTGTTTTTGTATTTGTTATAATAAGCACATATATAACTGTTTGTTGGAATTGTTTCTTTTTTCCATGTTAAATCTTGTGAAATTACTATGTACATTTTTCAGTTATTTGTTTTTTATTTTTACTGAGCAACACAATTTATTGCTTAAAATATGTTGTTTGCAAGTAACCTTACTCACAAGCTTTGTAAAAATATGAAGAGGGAGGTTGCTGCAATGTGGATACAGAAGCACGTGCATAGATCTAAAGCTCAGAGAGCTCAGAAGCATGTGCAGTGCAGATACAAAAGCACGTGCGCAGATAGAAAGCTCAAAAAGTGGGAAATTGAGTATGAAGATTCTGTTGCTGATGCTTTTCTATTGAGTACGAAGAGCCTGTTGCTGAGGGTTTTAAGTTGCTAAGTATGATTTTGAAGCTGTCGCGGAATCCAAGTATGGCTTAGCAACAAAGTACAAGTGGGATGGTTTAGCTAATGTAATATTTTGAAAAGTCATCGGTGTACTAGATGATTTTCATGTAAAGTTATATGGAGATAGTTTTTGAGAAAACTCATTTATTGTAATACTTGACATTTCATATAATATAATTTGTACGGTTTAAAACTTATATGGTTGCACTTTATATTTGCATAATTCAAATGTGTATTAGATGATGATAAATAATGTATGATTCTCTTTTTAATTTAAACATAATTCCATATTAAAAATTTATATTGATTAATAATTGACACCATTAAAACTACTAAAATGTAATAACCACACATAAAACCACTAAAAATGACTAAATTAGTGACCAATAAATGAGATTAATGACCAAAATTCATATATAAAATAACAAAAAATTGAGAGACACGTGACCAAACAATGAGATATAAATGACCAAAAAAACAACCAAAATTCGCATATCAATGACCAAAAAGCAGTTTTGGTGGCTAATTTGCGGTCTTTTAATACGCGACCAAATTTGGTCATATTCTAGTTTGCCATGTGGTCATTAATTTGGTCATAAATGTGGTCATATATTTGGTCATTGATTCAAATATGATCAAATTAATGACCAAATATATGACCAAATTAATGACCAACTGACAAGCTATAAATGACCAAAATAAAAATGACCAATTTTGGTCGCGTAATAAAAGACCGTAAATTAGCCACCAGCGATCGCCAAACCAAAAGTGGTCATTGATATGCGGATTTTGGTCACTAATATCTCATTTTCCACTAGTGTGTCCTACTATGTGAATAGAGGTGTCGAGGTTGAACATAGTAGTCCATCATCTGATTACCGGTCATTAATGTATACCGTTAATAGATGCGAGATCACCCACCGATAATGAAAATGGGAACCAAGGTACTAGAGTGAAAACTAACAAGTGTGAATAAATGTGTTGAGGTCGAACACTTGAGAGGATCCATCGATCAAGGGACATTGATGTATTCCCAAAAAATGTCGATGGCGAGAGAAGCTACCACTGATGATTGCAAGTCTCAAGGCACTCAAAAGAACTCTAGATTCCAATCCCAGAATAAATGATCTGAATTCGATGGGATGAAATCCATTGGAAGGAGGGCATTAAGGAATCCCCCATCATCCAACACAAGGTACTCAACAAAGATGTATAATGTTGAAGGACTCGATCATAAGGTGCACGAACCACTTCTAAAGCAGCAAGAAGGTTCCGTGACATAATAGAGTGGGTTCGTACCTAAGGTCATGATGAGATGGTCATAAGGTTATGCAAAATGAAAATGATGATGAAACCTAACCTATATTCCAATTTAGACATGATACCTGAGATCGACATGAACGGGTCAATCCAATGGCTAAAATGGCACTGAAAAAGGTCTTCTACATCACGAATTATGTCAAAAACGGTCCAAAATGGTTAGAAAATGTTGAAACTATAGGAAAGGGGGTAAAAATTTTCAAATATTTGAAAATTTTCTATAAATAGTAAAAATTAAAAATATTATAAATCATTTGAAACTTTTACCCATTTGAGCTCTGATTTTCAACAGCGAATTCTAGGAGATCCAGCCAGCAGAATTCACTACTGTTTCTTCCAGGGATTTACTCATGCTCTCCTCTTGCATTTTGATACAATTTTTATGAATTTTCATGGTCAAATAAGGTTTTCAGGCCAACCCAAAATGAGCGTTGTGGCCCATGCAGAAATTGAGGTTTTTTCTGCGTATAGGGCTGGATATACATGGAAAATGGCCTCAAACCCGCATACATACGTGGCTGTTTTGAAAACAGTCGCGTATGAGGCCGTGCATATGGTTTTTTCAATAAACTAATGGGAAAATTTGCAATTTATTGTGCAGGATGGTCGTAGAGTGGAGAGAGCATGAGCATGGTGAAGTAGACGAAGTAGTAAGGGCCAACTTAATGGCTCAACAAGCTCTACGTGCATGTGGACTCTACAATTTTTGGTGTCTTGGTGGTTTGAGGGCCAAACCAAGACTGTTATAGATGCTGATAGATTATTGGGATCTAGACTCGGAGTCCTTCTATATATATGGGATGTCCCTCACCATAGAGGTGGAGGAAATATACTTTATCACTAGGATTTCTAGACGAGGGGAAGTGGTGAACCTTCGTTCTCGTGGTGGGCCAGGAGGTGGCCTAACTATCGACGAGTACATTGCAGTGTACTGTTATCCAGACACCGAGAGGGTGGGGAGTCAAGTCCCTACCAATTCTATACAGGTGCTGGGCCTAAATTCCATATTATTGATGCTGGGTAGAATAGCAGGCTTGGAATCACTCCACCAGGCCTCACGGCCTTTGATGTTTTATTCAGTGGAATCCATGAGACCCACGATCTACGACTGGAGTACTACACTACTGAGTAACATGAAACACCCGCTCAGTGAGTGTAAGGCAAGCAGGGTGTGGAACTTCGGGTTCAGCAGTATTTTGAGCACATTTTTCTTTGAGCGTGTTCCAGGATTGAGCCCCAGAGTGGACGTTCCTTTTCACGGGGTTTGAGATCCGCCCAACGGAATTGGGCAGATGCTATGTGCAGACTGGGGGGTGGTAGGGTGGCCAACCCATATCCAGATGACTTCTTTCCATGGTGGCGATGACAGATAGTTGCCATCGATGACTACCCCTATGGAGGGATAGATTTTCGGGGGGACCTGGACATGCCGTTGCCACCAGGATTGGCATATGGTGATATAGGTAACGAATCTCGACCCTCTCTTTTTAAATTTTTGAGATATTTAATCTTTTTTGTATTTTCTTGATTATGTGGAATTAAAAAGACATATTTTTGGGTGATGATACATAGTGACATCTACCATTTGTGTGTAGATGTGGGACCACAGTGGCCAGAGGGATTCCCTCGTCATAGACGGAGGGGAAGAGAAGATGACATCACGGGTGTGGATGCGGAGCAAATGCTCCAGAGCATTCATACCAACTTCGTGAGATTGACACATAGAGTCCCCATGGCGCAAGTTGAGGACTTGCCTGAGGCCATGCAGTGGAAGGTGGTGGGTGTACCATGCGCATGGGTGCATTTATTTCAATGGATAGCGAGAGCCATAGTGACTTTCCATGATCACAACCCTCCTCCTCCTCTACAAGATTAGATACCTGGGAGTGTAGACATTTTGTACGACCGTGTATTATAGGATGGTGGCTTAAAAGCCCCAATTTTGTATCATGACACTATGTATTATCACATTTTTGATGTATATATAAATTTTTTTAAGGTGACCGATTTATTTATTTACATGTGTAAAAATTGTTTTTGTAATTAATTTATTGAGAATGAAACAAATTCCAATCTAACACATAGTTAGCATATGATTCAGCAACTTGATTATTATTTCTTGGAATGTGTATATATGTTATATTGTCAAATTGTCATTCTAACAATCTCACACGCAAGAACCTTCTCAATAACGTCAGATCTCTAACATGGTACAAACCATTGAGCTGTGACACTATTAACTTCGAATCAAGACGTACCTCAAGAGATAGAACGCCATGTAAAATGGCATCCCATAGAAGCTTAATAATGGCGTTGTATTCAGGAACATTGTTGGAAGATGGCCGTAGACATACACCTCCTGAAGATAGTACCTGACCCATAGGAGTATAAATCACCCAAGCAGCAAAGGCTGAGTGTTGAGTGTGATGGCTTGCACCATCTACGAACCCTATGTAGGTGGAAGATTCGATTAACATCTGCCAAAAGAAATGGAAACTAATCACAAACCCAATCACAATAAGAAAAAGACTTAACTATGCAAAGCTGTACAATAATATACAACAAGCAGCCTTGGCTAAAGATCATGCATAGTATTTTTTGAGATAGAGCCCATTTCCAGGATCTGCCAAGGCTGTTCCTTCATAATCCACTAACTCATACACACCCTTCTCTAACACACGCTTGACCATGTAAGGACCATGCCACATAGGATTAAATTTCCCTGCCCCCAAGAGTTCTTTCTATTGATCCCACAAAAGGACCAAGTCTCCTTCACTAAACTCCCTTGGACGGACAGACTTATCATACTAAACCTTAACACGATGTTTATTGACTTCTAGAGCCACCAAGGCATCTCAACGTTGCTCATCAAGTTGCTCAAGGTGAACCAAATGCTCCTTCAATGGGGAAGTGCCTGGTAAGAGTTCCACAGCTAGCTTCAATGAAGGAATTTCGCATTCAACTGGCAATATCGACTCCACTCCATGTACAAGCTGATATGGAGAAAAACCAGTGGCAGTCTTAATAGCGGTTCGATATGCCCATAAAGAAGGATATAACATAATGTGCCAATTATTCTTGCTTTGTGCGATGGCTCGTTGGAGAATGGATTTGAGTGATTTATTCACAACCTCTACCTATCCATTCGCTTGGGGGCAGTAAGAAGATGAATGCTATTGCTTATACCCTAACTTGGATGCCAACTCTTCCATCATACGGTTCTGAAAGTGTGATCCATGTTCAGTGACAAGCTCTTTCAGAATCCCAAACTGAGTAATAATTTGGTTGAACACAAAGTGAATGGCTATCTCACCATCGGATTTTACTGTAGGCATAGCCTTAGCCCATTTCATGAAATAATCAACAGCCACTATAATGTGATGGTGTCCCCCAACCGAAGCTGGGTTGCAATCCATAAAATTGAGCCCCCACTTAGTGAAGGGACCAGCGGTGATAATAGGATGTAATGGGGTAGGTTTCGAGCGCATATTATGTGTGAACACCTAGCAAGGGTGGCACCTCTTGACCACATCAAAACAACCTTCAAAGATCGACGGCCAGAAATCACCCGCTCTTAAAATCTTTTGAGCTGTAGAAATCCTAGATAAATGACCACCACACGCCCCTCCGTGGCAATCATTCAGCACTACCTCAGCCTCTTCATGAGTTAAACAACGTTGTAAAATGGAATCTACCCCATGGCGGTACGAAGTATTGTCCACTATGAGGTAGTTCTTATAGACGTGACATAATCGTCGTTGTTCATCTCATGAGAGGTGAGTAGGGGTCTTCAGTGTTTGTAAATATATTATGATATCCCCATACCATGGGTCTAACGTTGAGATTAAGAAGATGTGTTCATCGAAAAATGTATCTTCATAAACCAAATCCTCGGCCTCGTTCGGGAAATCCGATATAAGCTCTACAACAATTAAATACTTCTTTGATTTTGCCGACACAAACTCGAGATCGAATTCTTGTAGAATGACAATCCATTTATTATACTTTCCCCCAATCATCCTTTGGGTGAGGATGAATTGAAACGGATTGACATGGGCCACAACCAAGGTCTGGCGAAGGAGAATATAATGTCTCAACCGCTGAACCGCATGTACGGTAGCTAAAGCAAGCTTCTCGACATTAGAATAACAAATCTTTGCATCAATAAGGTTTCAGCTCAAATAACATATGACATGCTCTTGGAGCTCCTCATCCTCTTGAACCAAAACCATACCAATCATCTCTAAGGACATGGCCAGATATAATAGAAAATCATGGCTATAATCTGGAGGACTAATGACCGGGGCCGATGCTAGGGCTCACTTGAGTGCATCAAAGGACTCCTGGGCTAGCTCATCCCAATAAAAGGGGGTGTCCTTCTTCAAGAGATGCATGAAGCCTCTAGTCAAATTGGCAAAGTTGACAACAAATCTTCATAAGAAGTTTGCCATGCCTTGCAAACACTGAAGATGACGAATATTCTTCAGGGGAGACAACTGAAGTATTGCCTCAACCTTCAAAGGGTTGACTCTTATACCCTCTTTAGAAATGATGAATCCTAAAAAATGCCCTGATTTCACACAAAAGATGCACTTGTGAGGATTTAATCTAACTGAATAGTTTCGGCATATTTCGAATACCAATCTCAAGTGATAGGGATGACGCATTCTCATGCAAGAATGAGCAGCGAGGTCATCCAAAAATACCTCGATAATTGACTTGAGATCGTGGAAAATCAAGGTCATTGCCCATTGAAATATAGCTCCGGCATTTTTAAGGCCGAAAGGAATTTTTCGATATGCAAACATTCCCCAAGGACAAATAAATGTAGTCTTATGTTGGTCCTTAGGTTTAATCTGTATCTGATTATACCTGAAAAATCCGTCGATAAAGGAGAACACCTTGCTACCTGCACACTCATCCAAAATCTGATCTATAAACGGTGTGGGGAAGTTGTCCTTAGGACAGGCACGATTCAAATTGCAGAAATCAGTGCATATGTGGATCACTCCTTTCTTCGTATCTACCAGAACAGGGTTTGAAACCCACTCCATCAATGGAATGGGATAGATGAAATCAGCTTTCAACAGCTTCTCTATCTCTGCCTTAATCACAGGTGCTTTCCTAGGATTCACCACACGTAAACGCTGTCGAATAGGCTTAGCGTTGGGGTAAGTCTTAATCTCATGCTCGACAATATGAGGGTCAATACCTGGCATCTCATCGTAATACCAAGAAAAAATATCATGGAATTCCTTAAATAGCTCGGTATATTCCAGAATCTCAGCATGGGAACATTCCGCGCCAATATAGACATTCTCTATCGTGCCAGGATCGCAAGAGATGTTGATAGGAATTGTTGAAGATATTTTTGCCATGTTTCCATTAGCCATCAGACCAGGAGAGCTCAATTGAACCACAGGACTACCAACTCTCTGACTAAGAACGGCCCTAAAATCCTCACGCTCCAAATGGTCAAGCGCTGGAAGAAAGTACGATCTATGATGAAGTTCCTCCCATGGTGGCTCAACTCCCGACATAGCCTCAATAATCACTTCATCCGAAGGGAAAATCGTATCAAGGTAGTTGTGTGCATGAGAAGATTGTACTGCCCATGCCGACAGCACATAAGGGTCCTCCTCTTCCATCCGTGAAGAGGAAGGACTAGGCTCTGCAACACTCTTGAGATTAGCTTGATAAGCTATCATAGCTACAGGTAATGGAATTTTCATCTTGACGGGCTCACTCGAAGTACTCGGTGTAGGAAGAATCCAAGGATCTTCCATATGAGTTGTGTGAAAAGACATCTATGTTGGAGATGTCAAATCCTCATCGGAACTAGATCCTATCATGAGGATCGGTGTAAGGAAACTAAAGCTTCCCATAAGGGATGGATACATGCCTACACCCACACTCCCAGTTGCCGGCTGAGAGTGCTCAATGATCGGGATCGAAGCTTCCAAAGATGGGGTAACAGATGGATTCTTGAATGTCATTTGATTAATCGCTACAATCTTCCCATTATGTGGAAAGCATACAACATGGAACAAGGAAGAAGCAACAACTTGCATACTGTACATCCAGTTCCTACCCAGTAAGAGATTGTAGTCAAAGGGCTCATCAACCACCTCGACCTCTATCGCAACGGTCTTCCTCCCCAAACGGACTTTAAGGGAAGGAAGAATGTCGTGTGGCCTAAAATATCTCCCATTGAACATAGTTAACATAGTCACTAATTTAGACAGCTCAGGAGAACCTAGAACCTTCCAACAGGACAAAGACATCACAGAAGTAGCAGCTCCCTCATCAATCACAGTGCGCTTGACGGTCATATTAAGACATTCTATTTGAACCAAAAGAGACACATAGTAGGGAAAGTGAGGCTAAAGTCCTGCGGTTTCAAATTTGATCATAGAGGAAGAATCATCATCGTTCACACCAAGGGAAGAAAGCAACGCCTTCCTTTGCGAAGGACAAATCTGAAGCATTTTCAATGCAAACATCGCACAAGGAGTGTGGCCCAAATCCTTGACAACTGAATAATTCTGGGCAGCTCGGGCATTTGGATTATGTCTGAAATGATTAAGGACTCCCTTAGGAATGTGAGGTGCAGCCTTAGGTTTATCCGTAGGTTTCTCAATGCACAAAGGGGACCCTAGTGGATCAGGCTCTTTGCCTGGGCTGGGTTGTGACAAACCATAATCTTTCACACGGGTCACAACTTTCGTAGCACGGACCATGTTAATGCACCCATGACCACTACCCTCCGGTGAATCATCATCACCAGACTAGTCATGGGACTTCGAGTTCATATTTTGATTATGTGGTAAAAGGTTAGTTAGCATAGTTGGGCCTTGTGCCAAGAATCTCGAAGATTCCTTAATACGAGGGAACAAGTAAGTGAGGTGATCGTCCTTACACAACTTGCAAGGGAACTCAACCTTTCGTTTAGCTTGCTTGTCCCCCCCAGCATTTCGACCATTCTTTTCATTATTGTTAGCATTCTCATTCTTATTCCCACCCTTTCGATTATTTTTACCCTTTTTTCTATTCCGTCTGGGCTGCTGGTTACCCTTCTGGTCAGATGATTGCACAGAGAGTACACTCATCACTTGGGTGGGTTGAGACGAAGCTATAGCTTGTCCCGAAGTAGATTGGTTGATTGACAATTGACTAACTTGTTTTGCAACCGAATCTGTAGGTTTCACACTTGCACAACTCGCAATGCCATCGGCATGTGGTCCAGGTTTGACTTTGGGATCGAAACTGGAATGAGGAGCATTGGGAATAATCTCATACAACAAACTGGACTGAGCATAAATCAAGTCTATTTCCTGTGCCCTAAAAATTGCTTGTTCCTCATTCTGTACTACGGATGTGGAAACATCCTTCGCTATATACGGCAATAACGACTTGAGGAACCACTTGAGGAGGAACTCCGGTGGTATAAAAGCTTTAATTAACCTCTTCCATCTACACCACTCTTGAATATGATCAGAAATATGTGTGGCTTTTTCTTGCTGAAATGTCAACAAGAGTTTAGTAACAACGTCATAATGCACTGGTAGCTGGAAGTGATTAAGAAAAGTCATCGCAAGGTCATCGAACAAAGCGAAAGCCCCCCTAGGTAACTCTATATACCACTTCGCGGCAGGCCCTGTAAGGGTCCATTGAAATAGTCTCAAGTGGACTGAGTCCTGATGTCAAGAATTCGAAGAGCACCATCGGTGAAACATAGTAACGTGTTCGCTCGGATCCTCTCCCAGTTTGCCCTCAAACTTAGGTATGTCGAAAGGAAGTTTGGTAGGGACAGCCGGCCAAGCCGGGTCATGAGCCACAGGATCGTTCGTCAGTATCGATAATTCAGGAAGATTAAGTGTCGTGAGGAAAGGGATCCTAGGATGGTGAGGTCGATGGACTACTCCCTGATTCATATAGGGTTGATTACCACCATGGCCTTGGTCATAGTGTCCTCCTCCTGTATGATCCATATAGGGTAGCGTGGAAGCACCATAGTGCAGTGGACCCTGACTAGTAGGAGCTACAAAGTCATAATTAGGAGATTAAGTAGGTTGTTGATACCTGCCTCCATAAGGTGAAGAACCCTGTCCATACTACGTCCCACAATAGGGTCCATAAGTCATCGCATGCGATGCCCCATGAGACACTCTGTAGGTAGGAAGATACATTCCGAAAGTAGGGATATATGCCCCGGAAGTAGTAACATGACCTCTAGAAGTATGAACATAGCCTCCCGAAGAAACGGGTGGTATGTAAACCTGAGACACAATCGGTCTAGTAACTATAGTACGAACCTGACTCGTAGCCATATGCCGTCTCGAAGGACCACGTGAATAAGGTGGAGGATGTACATTTGAAGAACTAGGGATTGGGGACAAAGGAATATGAGTAATAATGTACGTGCTACCACCTATCGTCACTCATCTCGGTTCTGGTATCCTAATCAGATCGCTAACCCTAGACCTAGGAGGGATATATGATGTAACTTCCACCACTGGGACGAAAGTTGCAATGTGACTAGTGCTCCCAAACCTCTTCACATGGTAAGGAATGAGAGTGCCTCCAGGCATAGTGTTAGGATTGAAGTCAGATTGACATGAAATGCCAAATCTTGTGTAGGGAAACCAGACATAGCATAACTACCATAGCTAGTGCTGGCAGGTTCAAAATGAGTCTCGACGTCTTCCGGCATTCCATACCGGTAACGTGTCAATGGGGAATCAACCCTAGAGTGAGTAGGTCTATCATGCACGGTTCCTATATTAGAAATCATAGGACCTAACTCAGCCAAGTCGGGTGAAGGATCGTAAGTAGGAGTAAACTCCCCATCGTCTACACGAATGGGAGGAGGTGGTTCAAGAATATCCTATAAATGGTCTCCCATGGTGTGTGAATCAATGTGTGAAATAGTTTGCCTGGACTATATAGGTCTCTCTCCCAAAGGAGGAGGAGAAGTAGAAGGTGGAAGTCCTGCTAAACGACGAGAATGGCGAGGAGCCGCACCCAAATCCACAATGACTCAAAAAATATAAAAGACTCTCTATTTACGTAAACCCTAGGCCAACTATCGTGCACAGAGAAATCACTAATAAAATCTAAAGCCAAATGGAGGAAAACAAGGGCTGGATAAATGAGCTCTCGAATGAAGAAGGTATGTCTCACCTAGGAGAGGCTTGAGACTCCCATACACATCAACCAGAGGTATGTAACCAATTATTGTGGCCTTCAGCTTCAACACGTAAAGCGACTGTGCTGTCCAACCCCAACCTGGTTGGGACACCTACAGAATAACCCCTGCAAAGTACCCCCTAGCTATCCTAGGTAAGGCCACTAAGGTCACCTCAATATAATCAATGCTCAGGCGGACAGTTGCAGGAAGGATTGACTGTATGGGCAGGGTAGCAAAGCCCGAAACTCTCGAAAGAGCCCCCAGATACAAATACAATCCTGGAAATATCTCCGGTGCTACTCAGTTATGACTAGGGGTCATCCCAATCAATAACCGCTCACACTGTCGTGTGCTTAACTACCTTCTGAGAGGAGGATCCTGAAAAACACTGGTTATACCAAGGATTTCACACACTCACCTGGACAGACACATACATGTTGTTGTAGTGATCTTGGAGAATTGACTTACAATGAACTATTCCAAGATCCTAAAACCTAAGCTTGTTGGTGCACCCTAAAAAAGAAAAGATTGTAATTCATTTTAATTTAGCGTTGATTTTAATTGGCTTTATTACTCAAAAAAGGGATATGATCATGCAACTAATGGTGTTATGACGTAACATGAAGTAAAATGCACACCTAACAATCAATGAAAATGCATTGTGTCCATGAAAACAGGGTATGCTACTACGTGAAATGCACAATTCTCTTCAAATGATGAATGCAAATTTTTCCTATATGAAGTCCTATCTAGTACTCCAACACAAATCTAGTGCAAGTATAATGCAAAGATGAAAAATGCAATGCATGATGATAAGCAAATGTTTTTGGATTTTTTCAAATAAAAGAGATGCAAAAAGCAAAAGAATGATCCTATGACCCCTAGACTCTGCAAGGACACACAAATAGAACTCAAGCAAAGAACTAAGGTAAAATAACTCTAATGCACTAATCTCAAACAAAAAATCGAAAATGCCATGACAAGAACCTTCTTAAAAAAAATTTAGCCTAAAAAAACGTTTTTGGTCAGAAACAGGGGTCTAAACAGACTCGGGCAGTGCCAAAGGAGACTCAGCAAATATCAGAATTCACCTAGAAACCAATTATCTTCCACAAAAAGGAAAAAACAAGGCAATACGTGACTATTCACATTAAACCCGTATGTATACGTGGAAATAACAGAGGAACCCGCGTGTATACGCGACTGTGAGTTAAAAACTCATGTACAGGAAGAAAGGTGCATAAACTTAAGGCAAACAGACAAGTTGAGACAAACTTCACACAAATCAGACCCTACCAGGCATACATGCCCCTAGACCCGACACAGAAACAAGAGAGAAAGAGCAATTCAAATTCATTGAATGCCGACAAAACAACCCCCAAAGGACAACTACTAGGAACTCCCCAGCAGAGTCGTCAATTCTGTTATGGAGAGAAATTCCTATGGATTGGGGTACCACAACAGATAGCTTGACTCTAGAAATCAATCCTTTCCAATATGCAATAGAAATTAAATGTCTAACACTAAAGGATCAGACCTCGTACCTTATTCCGGACAGTTGAAGTAGATCCCCGTTGAGATTTCCAATCTTTAGCTTGAATTGATAGATTACTTCCTCAACAACAAGTAAACAATACAAGCATTCTATATATCATGGTGTTATATCTATTCTAGAATATATAATCAATAATGTATAAGCATTTGACATAATCCCATAGATAAAATATTCATTCAAAAACACATTATTGGACAGGAAAAGATATTTCTATTAATATAAATCAGATATTTCAAGATACAACCTCTGACGACACGTCTGCGAACTAGAGAAACTGAATCCCCCACTTGGGCCTCCACCACCTCAATCCTCCATCTCTCGATAGCAAGCTCACAAGCAAAAGGAAAGCTTGGGAAGAACACAGTAGTGCTCCAAGGGACAAAGGGATGCAGACTCAAGCATAAGTTCCAGCAACAATGGACTATAGTTTCTTTGCTCTCAATTCTCTCTTATGCCTTCAATGTACCAAGGGGTTCCTTATATATATTTTCAAAGGGGTAATGAAAGGTCGAATCCAAGCAATCTCAAGGCATAGGGAAATCCAGGAGTCAAATGAGTCGGATCCATGTCAAGGAAAACTCCAAAAGGATTTGGATTATGCACACATCCCGATGTACACGGTTTTGGTGGTCAAACCCACGTATATACACACTTATAGGTTTTAAAGTCGTGTGTATCATTTTTCATATGTTTTTAGGGATGATCAAGGAAACATCAAAGGAAAAAAAATGGTCCATGGGGTCTAAGGAGTCTACAGTGGGACAGGGGAAGGCCATACAAAGTGTGATTCACCTGGAGTGGTGAAATCAGCTATAACATCTGTCCTTGACTAGGTACAATTATGGTGCCAGACAACGTAGGTCGTGGCGGGGGTTTCCCCCAGCACTAGAAGGTGATGATGAAACAAGAATTGAAGGTTGGGCCCCAGGTGCAGAAGACTTGGGAGGATTGGGAATAGAAAATAACATAGGAGGTGGTGGGTTTGGTATTTTGACCTGGGTTGTGTGCTGTTACTGTGCGATCTATAATCAGTTCAATGGGTCTCATAGAATCGGCAAGTGAATGGTATCCCACAGAAACAATTATGGAACGTGATGGTGGTGTGCCAAATATGTCATCTATTTTTCATTCAATATCCTGTGCATGAAGAATGGCTGCATGGTATTGTCTACGTTCTTCTTCATTTGGAAAAACTTCTTCAGAAGAGTTTAAACGGGTGCCAAATGAGGCAATGGCCTGTCCTATAGAGGTATCCCAAAATGGAGCATTTGGACCATAATCTGAACAAGTAGTATCATAAGCATGACCTTCTACGAGAGAATGGAATGAGGTATTTCCCTAAAAAGGTTGTTGGACCAAGGGAGGCGAGTGTGAATAATATGGTCCTCCATTTTCTGCAACCACATTATCTATCTCTTGGGAGGTGGTAGCAGCTCCTTGGTCGATAGCTTCCATTGGATTTTCTCCTGAACCAGGAATAAAATCGGCTGGCAAGCCCCATACTCTTCTGGACAGTCTTAACTCAGCCAGTTTGTATAGTTCCTATCTAACCTAGGGTTTGAAAAAACTAGAAAACACACCAAAAAATTTCCCTACACAAGCTATAGGTCAAACAAGCAAACTTAAAATGATAGGAGGAGTTCAGATAGTCAGGTCTCTCACCAGGATTTGTCAAGAAGGTGCCACTTGCAATATACCTCGAGGGTACGTGTGTAGTAATCTCCCCGAATGTTGTTTTCAATGTATGGCTCCAAGCGAGATAGCCAAAGGGCTTTTCTGAGATGGATAAGTTATCCTAGTGGGGTCTCTCGATATACTAAAGGTACATGGGAGATCGAATTGGCAGTAGTGCTGTCTAATGCATAACTGTACACAAGGGGCCCTCTGATATACAATCGAGTACATGAAGTACCTTTCTATATACCTCAAGGGTACGTGAAATCCCATTCTATATACCGATGGTATGTGGAAGAACTGCGTGAGTCCTGGGATGTAATGCAGACAAATAATGACAGCTCCTATGCTTAACAAAGCCCGAACACATCTCTAACCTATCACTCCAATTGCTATGTAAATTTTAACTTATAACTACCATTAATTTTAAAGTGGACAGTTAGGTGAATGCATGGTGTTTTGACAAAAAAGTAAAACCATGCAGTATGCGTATGCAAATATTTCACTTTACCATTCAGCATGCCTACTTACGGGAGGGATGTTAACCAAAAAATCCCCCACATAGCTCTCTATGGCCTACACCACCCAAGGAGACCATCTCACAACACTCATTTCACTCCATAAGACCTTCCATTTGACCCCCATACCTCCAAAAGTGCCCAAGGATGAAGAAAAGGGCTAAAAACCCCAAAAAGAGCCCAAAATAGCCCCCCAGGAGCTAAAGCCCTCAAAAAGGGGCTAAAACCCTGAAAGGGGTTAAAGTTAGGGTGGAAGGGGCTAAAGGCCTAAAAAAGGGGCTAAATCCCTAGCCAAGGGCTTAAAACCCTAAAATCACTTGGAAAAACTATAAAAGGAGGGTAGGGGGTCACTCTCAAAACACTCATCCCTTGCATACTGTTATGCTACCCGTGGATGCTTTGAGACCTCTTGCTCTCAAACCACCCACTCTCCCTCTCCTTCATCTCCATCACATCAAGCCATTGCTTCCCAACCAAGAGAGAGGTGCTACCATGAGCTAGGGCATGGTGGCCCATTTCCACCTAAGTGAGGTATAATCTCTTTTTATGTTTGTCTTATTTTTTTTATTTTCTAACCCTCATCTCTATTTGCATATTTTTCATTGATATTGTTTGTAGGTTTTGTCCATGGTAGCTTAGGTTTATTTTGCAGGTTTTGGAGGCAGAACCCTAACCTACTGTGTGCAGAGGGGTTCAACAATGCTCCATCTCCTCTTCTTTATTTTCTTGTCATTAGCTATTAGATCCAGTTTACTATAGTAGCCATTTGATTAGATTAGATTAGTTTCAATTCGCAGCTCTATTTATTCACATTTTCCATTCCATTTTTTACTATTTTCAAAGGGAAGGAACCTACCCTTGTGCCCTATAGGCACAAGGGATCCATTCCTTACCCTGTAGTGAGGAGAAATTCTCACTACATCTTTGGCGACTCCCCTGGGTCGATCCCACAGGATCCCTGGGAAAAAAATTTCAAGTTTTCAAGTTTTTTTAGTTTTACCCTAGTTTCCAGAAATATTAGTTTAGATCTATTTAAATCTGCTTTATTTCCTATTTTAGTCAGTGCCAAATCCTCTGCTAGGTTGAGCCAAGTCAGGTTGACCCCAGTACCAGTTACTGTCGGCCAAATCTGACCCTGCATCACCAAAACACCCCTTGCCGAAGCAGGTCGATCCTATCGGGGGAAAAGGTGAGACTGGGGTGCACTTAATCCCCAGACAGGCACGCCCAGGGCACACCTAATCCTCATATAGGCACGACTTCAGCCTAGGAGCTCAAGTTCCAGCTGTTTTCACATTTTGTGCGACCCCTTCACTTATTTTTGGAAAAATCTCGCGGCCCCCTCGCGGGATTTGGTCACAAATGTGCGGCTTATCACATAGAAGTTGTATTTGAGTTTAATTAACAGTAATTTTTAGTTTTAGATGACTTTCATTGTGACCCAGCTGCCTCTATCCACCATTGCAGGTCTCTTTCAATTCCAGTTTTCATTTTTTGCAAATAAATCCATGAACAATGTGTATATGCTAAATCAATCATTAAGGCTTAATAAAATCAACTAGTCTAACTAAAAGTAACTTAAAATTAACCATCTTGTTGCCCAATTCCTCCTCTACCTATTCATCGCCCTCCGAGGTATTCTGGGATACGACGAAGGGAAAGCTCATATAGATCTAGGCACTCCTGGTATTTTTCCCAAACGACTAAAACCAGGTGAACTGGAAGGTAGAGGGGGTAGAGAAGGAGGGATTCTCATGGTGCTAAGCGTCCTCCCTGTTGACCAACGTAGCACTTGGGAGGTGACCTGAGGATCTGTGGATGGGATTAGTCCCATTGTGTTGAGATCCAAGCGCCTTCTCTTGGTTGAAGAAGAATATCACTAAGAGGTAGACATTTAGTTAGGCCAACAATTCAGGGTTAATCACCATACTTGCTTACAAATTTTTGTTTATGTTTGCATACAAAACCATGATATGAACTCTACCATGAATTCATAAACCATATTGCAAACCAAATACCATAACGAACACAAAAACCAACACACCATACCAAATAATTAACCCAACTCAGTTCATGATGCTGAGTAAGCCTTAAAATTTACCAAATTTACACTAAGTTCAATCAATTCTGCAGTTTTTGAGGACATAAGTCCCTGACTGCTTCAACTATGGGAAGTACTTGGGCTTTTCCCAGAAAATCATTGTGAGGAATACCAGAGGAATCCCAAAGTAGCTGGTCATTGAGAGGAATTGCCAAGCGAAACGGGTAATGACCCCTTCCGATTGAGTAGAAACACCCATGAGGAACAAGCCAAGCGCTGTCTTTTGGCAGTATTGGTGGCTGAGAGACCACCTTCAGCCAATAGGAAGCCATTGAAACTAGGGTCCAAATATCATACCCACCAGTTTCATACACCAAAATGGACACAATTGATCCTCCATGATCTTCCTCATGCCTAAGAGGCGAACCACCAACATTTGGAACACTCAGTCGACACCGTCATAGCTGTTCTCAGCAATATCCCACACCATCAGAGGGCCACACAGCCTCTGATTATAATTCAGACCCATATTATTCTGAACCAGACCTCCACACCACACTATCAAGTCCCATGGCTAGTGCAAATTCGGATCCATTTTCCATCCTAACCTTAGCAAGTGGACCCATGTCCACATCACAACCTGTCACCCACAACTTGGCAAGTGGTCCAAGCATAGTCATGCAGACTGTCATTAGCCAATTTCCACCACCAATAGTGACCAGTTAAGTTGGCCCAGTGGTAACAAATGGAGGCAGTTGCCCCTCCACACACATTGTCCCCCTTGCCACACAGGGGGACAGTGCACCGACCACCCACATTGCCCCTACTACCATACATGGGGGAAATGCCCCTGTTATGCATACCATCCCACCCACAACAATTGGGGGCATTGGACCATCTGCCATGGTGCCACCATAAGAACCCCCATCCATGTAGATGCATTATGTACCTGCAAACCCCACTCGCATTGCGGCCCCATCCCACATCAATTTGGGGTCAAATATACCCTTCATGGCTCGTATTAACTTTCCTGACTTGGCTAGATTAACGAACGACCCCATTTTCCACCAATATTTATGGACACCCATGCCAATGAAGCTACCATCACACATCCCAAAGTTTGAAGGCAAAGCCGGGGAATGTCCCCAAAATCATATAATGACATTCCATCTATGGTGCTCATCCAATAGCATCGTAGATGACTCCATCAAGCTAAGGCTGTTCCAACGCACCGTTACAGGTGCCATGACAAAATGGTACATTGAGCTGCCACAAGCCAAGTACCCCGACTTCAACTCCCTAGCCTTCATGTTCCTACAGTATTTCCAACTCCCTGTCAGATATGATGAGGGGGTGGAGATCTTGTTATCCTGTCGCCAAAACACCGCCACTCACATCACCGATCATATCCATGAGTGGAGGCGATACCATAGCTTGTGTAATATCCAACTTGATGACAGGATCTTCTTGGATTGGTTCCTCAAGACCTTGCTCCCACCCATCGCAAAGGACGTCGCATCTAAATGTCCCCAATCTGAAGAAGAGGCCATACTGAAGGCCCAACAATTTGACCTCATATATGCCCAGTTGAGATACTTGTATACTGTCATCCCAGATGCTCCCTATCCGAGTACCTCCTACCGTGACACACTGGGAGCATCCCATGTAGCGGACGACATCATAGGTTTAGTCTCTGAACAAACACAGCCTCAACCGACACCACCTGTCATTACGCCCCAACCAAGCAACACTGCTAATGTTGCTTACCAAAACCAAGCTCCGGACTATGCTAGAATGATGTCCTAGTCTGGAGTAACAACCTCTTATGCACAACCAATGCAACTGCAGTAGGCTCAAGCCATGGCTTGGCTAACACAATAGTATGTGGGGAAAATTCCCACATTTGTGGCACTACCACCTCCGCAAATATACTATGCACCACCAGTGCAACAAGTTCAAGCCCCCGCACCCCCTCCACCCGCTCCACTGGCTCCGTTGGGACAAGTGTTTGCACAACAAAACTGTCCCAACCAGCCTCCCCCCAACAATCAACAAGGGAAATCTAGAAACAACCAGCCCCACAACCAAGGCAGTAACCAACTACAGGGAGGCGGTCAGCAACCGAACCCTCCCAATAATGTCGCGGCTAACCGGCTAGCCCAAAACCCCCCACGACAAAATCCACCAAGACACAACGCACCATTGTGCACAAACCAACCATCTACACTCTATGATGTCTATGGGAATTACACATTTGAGTGTCCCCTCATGGCTCGTTCTAAGCAGGCCATTCAAAATGAGGCCCAACAGGCCACCAATGCCCCCACTCAATCCCAACCCAACCAGGCACCACAAGGACCTCCTCCCATGGTGCTTTAAAACCCACTACCAGTCCAAGGATTGGTGGAAACCACTCCCCCTCCCTAGGCCAATCCCAAAACTCCAAGGGCACTGCCCATGGCCGAAACAGGTGATCACCACCTTATGACCATGACCACTGAAGAGGTCAACTTACAGACTAGATGAAATCAGTACGGTACCACCACCGAATTTGCTGACTCATCAACATCATCCAATTCTAAGACAACCAACCTAACTCTCCAGTTACCCCCGTTTCCATGCCCCCCCATACGCAAAATCACCAATAATGACATAGCTAGAGCTGCACTCAGCTATAGCGTTGTGGATGATTTGGCCCAAACTTCGACCGCCATGTCCGCTCTTGAGGTACTTAAAACATGCCCAACGTAGTGGAAATCCCTACTAGCTGCTCTAGGAGTAGTAGACCCCTCCGATTCCAAGCTAATCACATTTGACATAGAGAATAGAGAGCCGTGCATGCCCTCCACTATCATCTTCCAAATCCCAGTGTCCATCAGGAACTTGGTTGTGCACCGATGCATAGTGGATGAGGGGGCATCCACGTGCGTCATGTCTACCTTGGTTTGGAAGAAGCTTGGATCACCAATTCTGCAATCGTCCTCCACGACTCTATGGGATTATGATGGACACCCCACTAAAGCCCAAGGAATCCTCCCCCATTTCCCCATCACGTTAGCCAAGAAGACAGTCCTGATCGACATTGAAGTCGTTAACACTCAACTGGACTACAACCTCCTCCTTGGGAGGAGTTACATGTACACCATGCAAGCTGTCACGTCAATTGTTTTCCACCTCATGATGTTCCCCCACAAAGGGAAGATTGTGACAGTTGACTAGCTCACCTACCATGATCCGCAAGGGTTAACAACACCTGCCAATGTTATCCCTACCATCACCACCATTGAGATGCAAGGGGTAACCGCACATGCTAACTTCATCCCCGTAACCAACACTGTGGTTGAAAACACACCAGCCTCCCCACTATTAAATGTGGGCTCTGGCTTGTTTACTGATCCCACCATGACGACTCCTTTCCAATTGGTGTCATCACCATTGACACAAAAACAACTGTGGACTTGTGCATGGTCTCATCAAGCATTGTTGTACCCAAACAGCAACTGCAGCCATAGCCCAAACCCTAACCACAACATTGTCCGCAGCCGCAACATCACTCGTAGCAGCAGCATTACGTGTAGCCGCAACCACAACCACAACCCCACATGCAACCAGCTAGGAGTTCTATGGGCTCATCTCCAGTTCATACAATTCCCTTCCTCTTTCCCCCACCTGGTGTCATGAGCAAGCCAGTCATGGCCACCTTAAGCCTACCCAACTTTATGTTGGGGATCTCGGTGTGGTATCTTGATCCACCAGCTCAACAAGCAGTGCCCCAGGTTGTGTTAACTCTGGTGCAACCTATTGCGGTTAAGTCTCACCCCCCACCAGCTCCGCATAAGCCAACCGCCGTACCCGCACCTGCACCACCCCAACCCAAAATGATGAGGGGAAAGAACACCAAAGCCACCACAGAACCATGACAAGTACCACCTTGTGCTATCTGTGAACAACAGGGCCACCCAACTCAGAATTGCCCTAAAATCCTAGTCATTTGTGTGCATCTGGATGCCATGGACATGAACGAAAACATCCCTGTGGTTGAACTCCCAACCACACCACTAGTCAAGAACAAGGCATTGAGGACAAACCATGCTTACACCCTTTGCGGCTTATATGGACATTACGCCCACCATTTCCAAGACCTACCTGAATTTTGAATGGCTCTCGCTGACCTCCGTCACCATTCCCTTGAGTCTGAGATCACCTTGATCGAAGAAGTCCACCCACCACCACCTTCTTTGGACACCATGTCCATTTACATGATCTCCAGTTCCACCGAACCGCTTGTCTCAACCATCACCGACGGTCCATTAGATCTATCTCTTCCATTGCTTCCCCAGCCACCACCGTAACCTCAGTTGCAACCTCAACCTCATTTACCAGGGAAACAGTGGGTTTCATTCCCAATCAACACGATCCTTTTCCTTGTTCTTTTCCTTTTCTTTTTCCTACCATCCAAGATCATGAGTAAGTCTATCTTAGAAACTTGCAATCTATAGGATTTCACACTGGGAGATCCTGTGTAGTATCTCAAACCACCTACCCTACCTCTAATGCCCTAGGATGTGTTGACTCATGTCCAGCCAATTGAGATGATGTTGCACCTACCTCCAGGTCCATCAAAGACTCCTCCCATCTCCAGGCCTGCCCCTCTTCCTCCAACAGAGACTGGAGGCAAGGTCATCAAAACAACAACCAGTACCATTTACATGATCTCTATCACTAGTTTCCCTTCCATCTCATCAGCCGTGGAAGATCCACCTGATCTACCCCGGTGCCACTTACATGATGATGGAGATATATGTAATACCACCTTTGGTTCTACCCCATTCCATTTAAACCATAGTATGGAATCAGTTCTTCCCATAAAATACCAAATTCCATCACCCTGACTTTCCAATGACCTTCGTCTTGGCAAGGGGGCACACCTCTTCATTGACTCTGATGGACAACTCTTGGAGAACCCGCACAATAGGCTCTACCTTAATATATTTTACACTTAACATCACCAATGAGTCATTTCATTTTTTTTATTTTTTTTTTCAACGTTTTTCAGCAAAAATCAAAGGCAGCACCATCAGCTGCTAATTCAAAGTCACCCAAAACCAGTTTGAGACACCTCTCACACCTCTGAGCTCAAATTTATATCTCTTTATGAGACCATCGTCTCATGTTTAATAAGATAATTTTGAGACCATTTCACACAAGTCACCTCGATTTACGAGCCATGACATGACAATGCGAGTGCCTACGGACCGGTACTCGTATCACACTTCCCGACCGCTACTCATGCAATCTGTTGGGCCACCACCCATTAAGGATTGTACTATAATTTTACTTTTTGTATTTACAATTGTTTGTTTTGATCGCACCTTACGCAAACATCTGGACCATTGTCCACAAAACCCTTTTTTTTTCTTCCATATATTTGACATAGAAGTGTCCTCGGGCCACCGCCCATTAAGGAATGTAATTTTAGCTTTTATTTTGTATTTTTAACACACAAATTGTCTTTTCTATTTACCGCACCTTACGCGGATCTCTGGACCACTGTCCACAAAATGATTTCTTTACTTGCATGTATTTAGCATATAAGTGCCCCCGAACTTGCACTCACATCGCATGTAGTCAATTTCGTCCACCGCAACACACACACACGCTCTCCTGACCTCTGTTTGAGATCCACCTTGGTTTGCATGCCTCTACCGCACTATCTCTCAGGCCTCTACCGCGACATATCCCATGCATGTATTGGTACGTTTGAGAGCCTTTTGTTCCATCCATACTGTGCGGATGACCTTTGGACCTCTATCCAGCATCCTAACATGGGGGCACCACTCGTGTCACCGCAGTCGGTTGACCACATTGGAGTTTCGTTTAAGCTCTTTTTTGACTCCTTAAAACAATGAAAAGATCGTCAAGCGCAGCTGCTTCCTTTCCCACTCACTAAAGTATAGGAAAGGGCATCTACATCATCTCGTTTACCTCCTTTTGCGGACCATGTAGACCACCTCATGAAAAGGACCTCCTTGGCACACTCAAGCCAAGACCATTCCCCTTTGCATACTTTTGTGCTTTCTCGGGAAAAGGGGCTGCAGTTTACGAAAAAGCTCACCACCAGTTGTTGTTAAGTTCTTTTCCAGTTGTCTCAACAAGAAAAGATCACCGAGCAAACTTGGTTTCATTCATGCTCATAAAAGTATTTGAATGACCGTCCAGTTAGTATAGGTTTAACCTTTTCTGGCCTGATTGGACTACCAATGGTAAAGAAGTCTCTCGTCCCCTCCAAGATGGGAGAGCTCTCCTATGTATACTTTTATCCTTTTTTGGGCACAGGAGACTACCAATGAAAAAGAGCCCCCACTGGAGTCTTCTTCATGCTTTCAGACTCTCTAAAATTGAAAGCACCATCGAGCATTTACCTTCTTAGGCTCGCCAAAAATCCATGAGGTCGTACCACAATGGTGTCCCTAGACACCACTGTTACAGTGGATTTCACCACTCTAGGTGAATCACACTTTGTATGGCCTTCCCCTGTCCCGCTACAGACTCCTTAGACCCTATGGACCACTTTTTGTCCTTTGATGTTTCCTTGATCATCCCTAAAAACACATGAAAAATGCTATACGTGACTTTTAACCTTATAAGTGCATACATACGCGGGTTTGACCACTAAAACCACGTACATCGGGATGTGTGCATAATCCAAATCCTTTTGGAGTTTTCCATGACATGGATCCAACTCATTTGAGTCCTGGCCTTCCCTATGCCTTGAGATCCCTTGGATTCGACCTTTCATTACCCCTTTGAGAAGCTATATAAGGAACCCCTTGGTACATTGAAGGCATAAGACAGAATTGAGAGCAACGAAACTATAGTCCATTGTTTTCAGAACTTATGCTTGAGTCTACATCCCTTTGTCCATTGGAGCACTTTTGTGTTCTTCCCAAGCTTGCCTTTTGCTTGTGAGCTTGCTATCGAGAGATGGAGGATTGAAGTGGTGGAGGCCCAAGTGGGGGATTCAGTTTCTCCAGTTCACAGACGTGCCGTCAGAGGTTGTATCTTGTAATCTCTGATTCATATTAATAGAAATATCTTTCCCTATTCAATGATGTGTATTTGAATGAATATTTTATCCATGGGATTATGTCAAATGCTTTTACATCATTGATTATATATGCTAGAATAGATCTAACACCATGATATATATAATGCTTGTATTGTTTACTTGTTGAGGAAGTAACAGATCAATTCAAGCTAAAGATTGGAAAGCTCAATGGGGATCTACTTCAACCATCTGGAATAAGGTACGAGGTCTGATCCTTTAGTGTTAGACATTTTATTTCTATTGCATATTGGGAAGGATTGATTTCTAGAGTCAAGCTGTCTGTTGTGGTACCCCAAGCCATAGGAATTTCTCTCCGTAACAACCACCCCACAGAAAACAATTTGGCAGCATTCCCACATTGGGTCGCCTTTGTTCATATCACTTTGCAATGTGTCTTCCTTGGATCCCATCAGTATCAAAAGTATCCACCTCCTCCAAGTATTTCCCATCTGCAGCGACATTTTCGGTATTACAGCTATGATCCCATTCCCATGAGTCAGTTTAATTTGCTGCTAGGTCCACCCTGTCGTCATACTCTGAACAAAGGAATTTTGAGTCTCCCACTCCCCCCCTACCCCTGTTCAGTTTTATGTTCTCGTCCCTCCCCTCCCCCCCAATTCAGTGAGTCAGTCTGCAGATTGCTTCACACCTTTCGGTTATCCCTCCCGCTCCTGGTCAAGGAAACATCATTGCCTTGACCAGGGGGAGGTCTCCCTCTGTCGATGCCAACACACATATTCAAGAGAATAGACCCAGAGGTCCCTATACCTTGGTTTCATTTACATCATTGATGAGTTCCTTGGACCACTTGAGAGGAGTCCTTAGTGCCTCTTGG
The DNA here is from genome assembly GCA_001517045.1 of Pseudotsuga menziesii. Lineage (NCBI taxonomy): Eukaryota > Viridiplantae > Streptophyta > Pinopsida > Pinales > Pinaceae > Pseudotsuga > Pseudotsuga menziesii. The sequence goes on from LPNX010033074.1 coordinate 33,608, forward strand.
GATGGTTGTTTCTCATGTGCTCGACTTCAACTCCATCATCGCACCGTTGAGATTCATACAGGGTTTGTTCCACACAGTACTTGGTCAAAGACCTCAGATGTCACCTGACTCTAGCACATTGGTGAGTCATGTCCCTTGTGATTTCCAGGTTGTGTTGGAGACAGTGATCAGAAGCCCCAACAGTACTTCGGTATACCTTTATGATTGATGTAGCATACTTGTACCATAGAGACTTTGACTCTCAATCAGTGAGTCCACACAGCTATGTACCAGATCCAGTAGACCATCAGTCATGAAGATATAGCATTCCATGAGAATGCCATGGGTCCAATGTACCAGATCAGTATTGTATTTAGCCTCACATGAGAGGCAACTAGCATTGTAACATCAGTTGTATATGTTCGGCTCTTGTATTTTAGAGCATAGATCAAATGATTCTTTTGACATTGTCACGAGCATGGGAATGCCTGCCTCGTCCATATACATGTCACACATTTATTGTATCTCACCCATTGATGGGAACCAAATTAATACAAAACCAAAAGAAACCATGCCCCAGCGCCAAAAGCACCACCTCTCAACAACAAATCCTATGATTTACATCAGCCATACATTGAGCTCCTGCCCTCACACATCAAGGGGCAATCTGTTAACCCAAAAATCTCCCAGATAGCTCTCTATGGCCTACACCACCCAAGGACACCATCTCACAATAATCATTTCACTCCATAAGACCTTCCATTTGACCCCCACACCTCCAAAAGAGCCCAAGGATGAAGAAAAGGGCTAAAAACCCTAAAAAAGAGCCCAAAATAGCCCCCCAGGAGCTAAAGCCCGCAAAAAGGGGCTAAAACCCTAAAAGGGGATAAATTTAGGGAAGAAGGGGCTAAAGGCCCAAAAAAGGGCCTAAAGCCTTGACCAAGGGCTTAAAACCCTAAAATCCCTTGGAAAAACTATAACAGGAGGGTGGGGGTCACTCTCAAAACACTCCTCCCTTGCATACTATTATGCTACCCATGGATGCTTTGAGACCTCTCTCTCTCAAACCACCCACTCTCTCTCACCTTCATATCCATCTCATCAAGCCATTGCTTCCCAACCAAGAGAGAGGTGCTCCCATCAGCTAGGGCATGGTGGCCCATTTCCATCTGAGTGAGGTATAATCTCTTTTTATGTTTGTCTTATTTTTTTTATTTTCTAACCCTCATCTCTATTTGCATGTTTTTAATTGATATTGTTTGCAGGTTTTCTCCATGGTATATTAGGTTTATTTTGTAGGTTTTGGAGGCAAAACCCTAACCTACTGTGTGCAGAGGGGTTCAACAATGCCCCATCTTCTATTCTTTATTTTCTGTCATTAGCTGTTAGATCCAGTTTACTATTGTAGCCATTTTCTTAGATTAGCTTAGTTTCAATTCACAGCTCTGTTTATTCGCATTTTCTATTTTGTTTTTTACTGTTTTCAAAGGGTAGGAACCTACCCTTGTGCCCTATAGGTAGAAGGGATCCATTCCTACCCCTGTAGTGAGGAGAAATTCTCACTACAAGGGAAAGAGAGTATTTTCTTTTGTTTCACTACTAGCTTTTGAATTTTCCAATCAAACCAATCTTTAAACCAAAAAATTTCAAACCACAAGTACCAGATTCTGACACACAAGCCTAACATTGCAAGGTTGAAAGCAAATCAACTCCAATTTTTGCAAAAGATGAGAAAAAAGAGGTCTTGGAATGATGCCTACCTGGCACAGCGCTGGATAGATCTTGATAGAGTGGTTATGGACCAGCACTGCTTCTTGCCAACAGGACTCAGGCAGTGGCACCGCGGGCTGCTAACTAGGTTCAGGTGGTGGCACCACTTCTCACCAACTGCATAAGCGTGGTTACATATAAAAATCCAGAACACAAAAGAGAACGACATATCAAGTCAGAAAAAGACCAGATCAAGGTAAAAACTGATATATTGAGAATAAAAAAGAGCATAAAAGGTCGAAATAATTCATATCTAGATAGATCTGGAAGTTTCAAACCAAAATCTACTGAGTCAGATAGCAAATCTGACTAAAGAGAGTTGGAGAAGGAGCCTGGATTTAGACAAGAGTTGGAGAATTGAGGAATATTAGATCAACTGATACGTATATTCACTCCCCAACAGAGTCGCCAGATTTGTAAGCAGGAATGTTTCACCTTCTGCGGACAGAAGATGTTCCCCTGGTCTAAATGGTTCAAATCCAGAACAAATGACAGACAAAGGATGAAGACCCTCCCTGGATGTTGTAGATACCTGGAATGTCACTTCGATAGTAAGCCTGTGTACTTGCAATAATATTAAAAATGCAAACACATCAAAGCTACTAGAGCATAATCCACTGATCCATGTTAGTGACTAAGGAATCTAACAACATTTACATGAGAAATCAAAGCAAGAGTAATGTGGGACAAAAATCAGCTTTGCATTAAGATGAATGGAGAAGTTTACAACCAATTAAGCCTTAGTGTTGACATGCATCTCCATGAAACCAACACTTCATCCCCATAAGCTCCAATTTTACTCTCTATGCTCTCAACTCGCTTGGGCCAAGTGGTCAATCCAACAGCATAACAATCCCTTTATAGTTCCCCCCTTAACCATGGACATGAGCTTGTATTTATAAGGCTCAATGGATAGGAATGGTTGAGAGATTTGTGGATGAGGTGGCCTCTAAGATCCTATGATGGGGGATCTCGAGCTCAACTAACCCACAATGATAGGGATAAGAGAGCACATGAGGCTCATGATCTAGAAGCCTCGAGAAACCTCTCTTTTTTCCCATTTTACCAAGGGTACCTCCTTTTTCCTCTTATGACAGAGTGGTTCAGGTTAAAAATGCTTATGGACCAAAGGCTATAAGCGGTGGAACTGCTTATGGTAAACAAGATACAGGCGATGTGATGAAGGTATTGCTCATGGATAACGAAGAAAGCAAGGTGCTGAGTATTTTCATAAAATATTGACAATCAACATGGGTTTCCACTCCAAGTGCTGGGATTAAGGCCAAGTATGTAAGTCAAAGGTCTCATCACATTGTGGTGACAGGATTTTGGTATAAGATCTAGTTTAATTTCTAGTTTGTTTCCATTAGATTATAGTAGATGTTATCTTATTTTTTTTATGCAATACATTAACTTAGTTTTATTTCGAAAGTTAATTAGTTAGATGCACACATAGCTTGTTTTTAGTTATTTCATTTTAGTCTTTTTGTTTTCAGCTATTTTCATTTTCAACATTACTTTCAGTCTTTGTTTTCAAGAATATAGAATAAGTTGTTTTCATGAATTTAGAATAGATTCAATTTTGTTCTTGTTTTGAATTTATGCAAGTTAATTTCCAGTGCATTTATTAGTTTAACATGCAAATGATTCCTTTTGTTCAGGAATTAGTTTAAGGTTAATTTACTGTTGATAGGATTATTTATTGTTCTAATGCGTTAGAATTACATCTGCATGGCTTCAACTGAAGATTAATTCATTTAGGTTAGTTTTTACCTTTTTTACTGTGCATCCTATCATTCAGATAGCCTATTCATTCTATTATTCAGCCTCCCCTTTCAGACCTACAATTCAGTCTGCCATTCAGCCTTTAGTTCTGTTTTTAGTGTTTTTATGTGTTTTAAGATTGTTTTCAGTTTTGTTTTGTTGATGTTTGAATTATGCGTTGTTTGTAATAGTTAAATAATAGTTTTTATTTAACATTTCAGTTAAATTTTAATTGTTTTAAATTATTTATTAAAAGTTTATCATTTTTCTTACTTCTTTTACTTTGAATGTAGTTTAAGTTATTCTTGAGTTTTGTTTCTAAATTTTTCTTATGGTTTTATGGTTTTGTGTCTGATCCTTTTAAATTGATTTATTTGTTTGCATGCAAGATTTAGTGTTTTCCTTAGTATGTTTGTAGGTTGTCTTTTATGGTTGTGTTTTTAAGATAGAACCTAAAGATATTTCTTAATTAAGTTTTCTAGTTGCTTCTTTTTTAGTTTTCCTTATTTAGTTTTATCTATTAAGTTTTATAGTTGCTTATAAGTTAAGTCTTCCTTGCACTTTAGTTTTCTGTTTGAATAAGTAAGATTGTTGATTATATCTTTTTCAGTCCAAAGTTATGAAATAGATTATTTGTTTAGTTAATCTTTTATCTCATTTTAGTTACCTTAATTTCATTTCTAGGAAGTTTCACTTAGTTTTTCATTTTGAAAGATATGTCGATCTTTTGTTTGTTAAAATATTTACATGAAATTCTCTCCCTTCGCATATATTTTGTGTCAACTCTAATCTTACCAACCTCGGTTGATAATTAAAGAATAGATGGATTAATTTAGACATTATAACACCCAACACTTTTGGTGCCATTGTCAGGGAGTTGTTCTATAAGGTAGATTATAATTCTTTATGAAGTTTAGCAATAGTTTTGTATCAGGGGAGCGGTAAGATGAAAGGTAATAACCTATGCATCTGTTATAACAGGTGCCCCCAAATCCAACAACAATAGTAGTATAGGTTTCCTTTAGTTTAAAATTCTTTCATGAGTAGAATTAGAGATCCTCGGGGTAGATTTATCAATACCAGAAAAGTTAATGAAGTCTCTAATAACTACCATAGGGGATGTAATTCTACCCTGAAACCTCGAGAAACTCCCTTAGAAGATATTACTAGAGAAGCCATAGAAGGAGAAGGAACCTTAGCAGATAGCAGTAGAACCTACTATCCCTCTAGGATTCAATAAAAACACGGTTGATCAAAGGAAGATCTCTCCAGAAAAAGAACATTGGGATGCCTCCTTATCACCTCAAAATGAGCCTCCTATGTATATTTATGTTAAGAATCCAACTTATATGGAGAGATGGGGAGAAAACGAATATCATGATGAAGTTAGAAATCAAGAAGGAGAAGGGGAAAATTTAACTGAGGCTACCTTTGGGTTCCCTATCTTAGATACAATATAGGATCTAACTATGAAAAACATCCCTCCTTCCACCCTGCCTACATTCTATGGAAAAAGTAATGAGGACCCAGACACATTCCTGTTCAAGTTTGATATCCTTTGTAGGAGTTACAATTATCTACAAGATGCTCACAAACTAAAAATATTTCCCGCTACACTCAAGGATTCCACCTTGAGATGGTTCATGGGATTAGGACAATCCACTATCAAGACTTGGGATGATATGAAAACCTTATTCTTACAAAAACATCAAGAATATTGCAAACCTAAGGACTATCGACATGACATATTCAAGATCCAACAACTTGAAGACAATATACTGGAAGGTTATCTCAAGAGGTTCATTTATACTTTACATAAGTCTAAATACAATGACCTCCAAGAAGATGCAGTACATACACTTTTCCGTAAAGGAATCTCTGAGGACTTGTTAGAGAGTCTTAATCTCATGGCAGCTGGAAATATTTCTCATAAAACTTTTGTATAGATCGGTGAGATGTGTACAAATTATTCTAGAAGCAGGGGAAAAGTTGCAAAAAAATTTCGAGAGCTGTTTAGTAAGAATATAAGAGGAAATGTTCCTAGTTCAAGCGGAGTTACAAGAGTAGAGTTAGGAAAATTATTGGAGAATTTTAAGACTAATATCTTAGTAGGAATGGGTTCCCAACTAGATGATTTATAAGCCAAGAAAAGGTAGGATGAAGAATAAGCAACAATGAGTATCATTTTTCCAAGATGTAGAACTAAACATCCCTAAAGGGAATGTCCATTAAACAATATCTTTGTATGTCACATCTGTACAGAAGAGCACCCAACAGATAAATTCCCATCCTTTCCTGTATTGCAATCCATCTATAAGAGTGAGGATGTATTTGAAACATCTAGGAGGCCTCCTTCACAACCTACAGACCAACCAACATATCCAAACTTTTCACCACAACCTCTACCCTATTATGCTCCATATCAACCATCTCAACAATGGAACAATTCTAGCTGGAAAAATTGGCCATCTCAGTATTCTCCTCCTCAATTTCAAAACAACAATATTGGTCACAAGGATGGAGAGGAAAACCATATCCTCAGCCACAACCTGTTCCTGCACCTAATCATCCTTATCCTCAGAATCAAACAAATTTCCAGCAAACATCGCATGGATTTGTACCTCCAGTTCCATTTATTGCACAACAAACTCATCACTTTCAGAATGCAAATCCTCCTCGACCAACATTGTTACCTGCATAGGCGATACCTAACCCTAACAATAAATCAACTCAATCTCTTAATAACATTGAGTTGCAAAATATTCCCTCATACCTTATCTCGACTATACCTATACATGAAATCTAATTACGATTAGGAAGAATTGTGAATAATAAACCCAAGTCATCAGTCATCATTCAAGAACTAAGCGAAGAAGAAGAATATTCAAGTGAACCAATGAATGATGCTATTTTGGAAGATGTGACCATTCCAAAGGTTCCAGTACAACCAATCTTGCACAAGAAACTATTCAAGAGCAAAGAAATCCTCCTTTTTCAGAAATATTAGTAATAGAAAAAATTGTAGTTCATCCGGAGTATAACATTTTGAATGAATTAAAGAACATTTGTATTAAGATCCATCAATTACAAGCTATCAAATATATACCTATCTATAGTAAGGTAATAAAAGAGCTATGTATTAAACACCTAGGAAAGAAGCAAAAAGACCCTCTTACAATTCATGTTATAGGAGAAATGTCTGAATGTATGATAGGTCAGTCCCATATTGCAAAATATACAAATCCAGGAACCCCATTAGTGACTGTAATTATAAACAACACCACCATAGAGATCACATTAATCGATTTAGGATCCGCCGTTAACATGATGGCCACCGCATTTTTAGAAGTTTTACAATTAGGACAATTTCTTCGACCTACCCCTTCCATCCTAGAACTAGCAGATCACACTACAGTAAAACCATTTGGAGTCCTCGATGACATTGTTGTATCAATAGCTTCATGGGAATACCCTGTTGTTGTAAAGGAAAGTTTCCTATGGCTAGGGTTTAAGAGGCCATCAACGTACTGGGGTTGAAAGGTGGATGTATAATGTTCAGCAAGCATATATAAGAAAGTTTCAGAGATTAGAATGGTTCATACCTTAACAAATGAAGGTTGATCCAAGTAGCCCTTCAATCCTACTCTTGCTCCTCTTGCTCCTCTTACTCCAAGAGACCTGCAAAATGAATTATACCTTCCTTAAACTAATATGACCACATATAGAGCAATGATAATCAAATAAACCTGAAATAATAATCTGATTAATATCATAATATGATGATAAATAGAGATTCAATCACACATTGAACAATGATTTGGGAAGAAGAAGGACATCACATATTTATTAATCTTGAAAACAAGTACAAATATACCTTCTCTCCAAGTTCGGCACCTCACAAAACCTTGATCTGGTTCTACTGCTTCTCTTCTCCAAGAAACTCAGCCTCCAAACTCTGCAACACAAGGGGATGATCGCTAGGGCAAAGGTGTGGGAAAAGAGAGTCCCAATTCCTCTAGCATAATGATGAAAATATTCAAGTCCCCTCTCATGGACCTCCCTACCTCTATTTATATGCTTAATGAAGAGTTAGGGTCGAAGACAAAGTAGTTACAACTGAAGGAGTTAGTTGCATAACTACCCAAACTACTCGAATTTCAAAATACGTATTTTTGACATTTTCAGGAAGCGTACGCGGGTTGTAGAAACAAAAGTCACATAAATGAGGAGGTTTACATGTGTTGTAATGTATAAAGTCACATATTTAAGACATACATGACTATTATATATAGCAACTCGCATACATACGCGGCTATCCTTAAGGAAACTCTCATAGACATCAAAAACTAATTTTTAGGGTATTACTAGGCATTTTTAGACTTTGGTGTCTTCTAGAAAGTTTTAGTTAATAGAAATACCTTTCCAACGGTGTAGAGATGAGGTCGAATAGAGTTGCAAAACTCTAGATATGGGTCCTCCAAGTTAGGTTGTTTTTCAATGACTTTCAATGACTTTCATGAAGTGTCTTCATGGAAGTGTCGACATGCGACGAAAACATAGGAAAGTGGTCACAAGTAGAGATGTGTCATTTTGAGCTATAACAGATGCCCCCTATTGTATGAGGTTAGAGGGGAAGATGATAGCCAAAATGCATTATAAAGGAAACAACTGAGTATGGAGAGAGTAGAGAATTCAAGATCGAAAGGCTCGAACAAAGGTCCTGAAAGATAGATAAATGTCAGACAAAATTGATGTTTGGGACATACAAGTCCATATAAAAAACATCACCATAAAGATATAGGTGGATCCAACACATGTATAACTGATGAAACTATCATGGTCGCTCAATATGCAAAAAGGCGCCATATTAAATCTAAAGGAGTCATGGCCACAAATGAACAAGGTGGATCCATGCTCAACAATTGATCATAGCCACAAGAATACAAGTTGGATCTATGTCTCAGCAAAATGTCATATAAAATGTAACAAGGTCTTGCACATCTTGGGAAATAGAAAAAATGATGATGTTATTGTCATCCCAAGGTCTTCAATCCAAACCGCCCAAAAAGGTATGAATCCTAACCATGCGAATAAAGGAGTTGAAGTTGAACATGGAGGAAACCGTTTGATTACCAGTCAATAATGAGAACCGTTAACAAACATGAGGGAAACCACCATTAATGAAAATGGTCCCCAAGGTACCTAGTACATTCCAACAAGTGTGATTACAAGGACTTGAAGTTGAACACTTGAAGAATCCATCGAGTAGGAGACATTAAGGTATTCCCACTACCCAATAGAGAGGGAAATTGCCACTGATGACAACAATTCCCAAGGTACTGTCATAAAAATCTAAATCTCGTTCCCAGAGCAAGATGTGTTGCATTCGATAGGAAGAGATCTATTGGAAGGAAGGCATTAAGGCATCCTTCATCATCCAACACGAGGTAAGTCAAAGACTAATTGGATCTAGAATTGGTACTGAATTTCATGAAAAGGACCACCGAAGACATGATCCAATGAACTAATACCAGGGAATGGCCGACACAAAAGGTCAAGGCAACCACATAATGGCCAACAAAGGTTTAATCCTTGAACAGTGAGCATGACACAAAAAGTGACTTAGGTAGATTTTGACACAAAAAGGACCAACGACACAAATCTGCAATGTAGGAGACATTGACAGATTCCTGATATAATTGGAAAAGAGACTAACTGGAGGAGCAAGAAACTATGAATCAGGATAAGTTCGAAATACTAGGACCCAACTATTAATAGACTCAAAATTGGTGCTTTGTTCAAGGAAACAATACTTGCTTCCATGATGTAAAAAACATATGAATGAACTTTCGTTCCCCTGTTTCTTGTAAAGATTTAATGAGTCCAAGAAAGCAAACTTGGGACCATCTTCATTTTTGGAAAGCTCAAAGAAGGGACAGAAGAATTCTTGATAAAGCATTGATTCATGGATTTTACGAGCCCAAACTAGTACATGCTCGATGGTGTTTTCATAGTTTAGAGAGTTTGAAAACTCCAAAGCAGACTCCAGGGGGAACTTTTTCGTCCAATTTAGTCTCTTGAGGCCAGAAAAGTATAAAACAAGCCATACAAGAACTCTCTTATATTTATAAGAAGTAAGGCACACCTTTTTTGTATTCAGTTAGGAAGGTACAAAAAGGTTAAATTACCACCTAACCAATGCTCCTTCAAAAGCAGCATATAGCCTGAGTTTTATGAGTGTGAAGGAAGGCAAGATCACTTGGAAAGATCCATTTGATTACTAGAAATGGGGCTTACAACAGTAAACTAAATGCTTTGTTCTTTAGGGTTTAGAAAGCACGATAAAGACATGAATTACACTCGAAATATTTTTCATGTTTAGGTCCAAAGCATGAAAAAGAGAAAACTAAGCTTGTACCCGGGGTTCCTTTTTCATAAGTTTAGTCCCTCAGGTCCGCAAAAGTGATAAACCTATGCCTGAGAATACTCTTCTCAATTCCAAAGAAAAGAGAGTGTTCCTTTCTCATATTATTCCACATGGTCTGAGAAAGTGATAACCTACCACCAATGTGGATGCCCATTCACATATTCTTAACGAGCCTAAACGGACAAGTTTATTCGGTAGTCAAGTCTATTTTGAGGAGTTAGACCTGGGCCTAAAGAAACTCAATATCTTTCCCATGAAGTTTTAATGAGTCTGAAAAAGTCAACTCGCGGCCTCCTTACTATTTTTAAAGAGCTCGAAGGAGAGCAGAAAGAATGCTCTAAATACAAGGAGACGAGTGTCATAGGCAGATGAAAATAGTTCCAAGCGCAAGGAATAGACCTATGCATAATGCAAGGAACATGAGCAAGGTAAAGACACTCGGGGAACATCTCCTCAAGGTAAACAGTGTCAAGTTGCAAAGGAAAAATGATACAAGGCTTAGCAACGATGAGAACAAAGATGAGGGCTTATACAACAAGCTAAAAGCATGGAAGTTGGCATCGGGCTCATAAGCGCGAGCAGGGCACATTGAAATGTAGTTACAACTTCAACAACAAGGCGAGGCCAGTAAAAAGTTGTGAATCCAAATACAAATCCTGTTTGCAAGAAACAACAACATCAGAATCACATTCAGAAGAAAAGATCTGATGCAGGTCACTTTGGCAGAAACACATGTGACTTTGCTATCTTCTACAAAAGGAAAAGTCAAGGCAGAATCAATCGAAGGAGATTCTATAGCACCAAGGCTCGAGGGTTTATAATCAGTAAGATCAACCTTATAAGGAGAGAAAATATCAACAGGGGAGATAGAGCCTACAAATGCAAAATCAGTATCACAGGAGTTGAAAAATTCAAAAGAAAAATCAAACTCATTAGGATCACTGACTTTATGTTCAAAGGAAGAGTCAAAAGACTCAACAAGACCAACATAAGAAGAAAGGTCAGGCTTACTAGGAAAATCAGGGTTAGACTTAGTCGCAACTGAACCAACATCCAAGAGAAGATCAGACTCTATCAAAGACTCTAGGAAGACTTCATCCAAAGGAAGGAGATCATTCGAGATAGGGCACATGTCTAAACTTTCAAATGGATCAACAGAGTGGAGAGTAGGCTCGACAGTCTGTATACGATGACTCACTTGATCAACTACTGGGACCAAGTCCCGAGAAGGTAAGCATGAAAACAAATGTTGCTTGTCAGTAGCAATTGAATGCAAAGGACATGAGGCCACATAGCTCACCTATGGGGGGGTAGTGTCTATAGAAACACTGGGAATCAATAAAGGAAAAACCTAGTCTCTAGTCGGGCCAGGAGACGGATCAAGAAAATCCAATTGATCAATAGTGACAATTTCTTCTCCATGATTAAAGTACATCACACGAAAGAATGTTGACACTACAGCTTGCATGGCATAGACATAATCCCATCCAAGGAGCATATTGAAGTCCAAGGGGTCTTCTATCACCATGAAGTCAACTAAGATGATCTTCCCACCCAAAGTAACAGGTGTTTGAGTAAGAATTCCCAAGGCTATACAAGTTTTTCTATCAAACTCCAATAACTGACTAGCAGCCAACACAAGGCTAGGAGATCCCATGCCTCATGAAGCATGAGCAGAAAAAATACTAACTGAGGTTCCTTCATCAACAATACAATGAGCAATCATGTATGTTTCAACTTTGACCTTTATCTAGAAAGGTGCATCAGAAGGAAGGCACGGCTCAACAAGGCTATCCCAATCAAAAGAAGCAATCCGAGAGCTTGGTGGGGATTGATCTGAAGCAAGTTCAGTACCCCCTTGTTTAGTAAGTTCTGAACTGGCAGTGAAGAAAATGTGACTAGAAAACACTTCACTCTCCAAAGGAAGAGTGGGATTGATTGACAATGGAATTGATTCAACCGATTTGTGAAAGTCACTCTCTGAAGGGAGAGTGGGATTGACCAAATATGACATTGGTTCAATCACATCAGGATCACTCTCTGAAAGAAGAGTGGGATTGACCAAATATGAGATTGGTTCGACCACTTGATGAACCAAAGGTTGCGTAGGTTGTTGAGAAACTATAGGTTGTTCAGGAGAAGGAAATTATTAAGTCTCGGACCACACTCTTCGCACCTCTGCGATAGTATGGCACTGGTGAGTAAGATTATCTCCCTCTCATAGCTTACTAGGGAACTTAAGTTTGCACTTCAAACGAACAATTTTCTCAACGGTGTCAACATGACTGGCAATGGCTGACTATTTTCTCTCAACATGACCTACAGAGGTTGATATTTTTCCCCCAGCATGACCACCAGAGGCTGGGTAACTTGGTCCAACCTGACTAAGAGAGGTTGGTTGTTGAAAAGATTTAGAATGTTCAAAAACGGGATGACCATGAAACCAAACTCTTCACACCTCCGGGATAGAAGGGCATTTATAAGTAATGCGGTTTCCCTCACAAATCTTATAAGGAAACTTGGCCTTGTATTTTGAATGGTTAGTCTTTTCAACAGTGTCAACATGACTCGTAATGGCTGATAGATTTTCTTCAACATGAACCACAGAGGCTGAGAGACTGCCCCCAAGATGACTTGCAGAGGCTGAGAAACTGGGTCCAACATGACTTGCAGAGGTTGGATGAGCACCACCAGCATGAACAACAAAGGCTAAATGGTTAGGATCAACATGCTTTGCAACAGTTGAGAGTGTTCCCCCAGCATGAACTTCAGAGGTTGGGTGGATGGACCCAACATGACTTAAAGAGGTTGGATGGGGAGGTTCAACTTGAACATCATAGGTTGAACAGGTGCCCTCAGCATGAATGTCATAGGCTGAGTGACTGGATCCAACATGACCTAGACAAGTTGGAAGGATCCCACAAGTATGATCAATAAAGGCTGGATGGTGAAGATCAACTTGACTTGTAGAGGTTGAGTGCTTAGATCCAACATGACCTACAGAGGTTAGATAGGTGCCCCCAGCATGAACTACAGAGGCTGGGTGGTGAGGTTCAAATTGACTTGCAGAGGTTGAATGGGTTCCCCCTTTCTTATGTTCCCTCTTCCTATTCCTCCTTCTTTTAATCTTTTTAGACTGTCGGTTACTAGTATTAGTACTTTCACCACATGAGGTGGAAGGAGGAGGAGAATCAACTACAGGTGAAGACGAAGTAGTGTTTTAATGCCCTTGATATAAGGAGATTACTTTAGAACCACCAGGAGCATTCAAGATAGTTGGAGTGGAAAACAACCACACTGGTAGCCCTAGGGTGAATCCAGGGAGATTTAAGGTGGCTATCAAGGGAACACCAACATTCCCTGTGAGAGGAATAGTACAAGGATTTCCCAGCATGCGGATCTCTTGGTTTGTGTTCAAAGGGGTGTTATCCATAGTCTCAAACAATAAGACAAAGTCTGAGGTCAACATGAAACCAAAAATTATAAAGCACACACCTAAAGGCAGAATAAGTACTGATAAACCACACAACACTCACTAAAATTCCTAAAGCCAAACAGACAAGCAGGTATAAGATATGCTTCCCAGAAGAAATATGATAGACAATTACTTGGCATTCCTGTAGATGTTCTTAGGCACAAGCGGAGGAATCACCCACCGCCCTCCCATACCTTCTACCGGGGTTACCTTCCAAGCCCGTCCAAGGTCAACCAGAAATAGCCTTTTAGTGTACCTGTGTATGAACCCCAGATGTCAAAGAGACTAAAGGATACCTTAACTATATTGACAGTCTAGGGGGACAGTCGCAATCCTGGTTCGTATGCATGGGTAGGGTAGCAAATCCTGAAACCCTGTCTAAAACAAAATCCCCAGATGCTCAAAAACCTCGGTCTACACTTTGACAAGGAATCAGAGGGTTATCTCCTCATTCCAAGTCTCCACGCGGCCTCGTGCTTAACTCCCATTTGAGAGGAGCTTCCCAGATACAATCAACGTAGAAAAGGGTTTACCTAGTGATTGGCCAACTACGTCTGGAATTTTTTACTTGTGGAGAGTTAAAACTCCCTAATCCACAAGTCTAGCCTAAGCTAGTTGGTGTATGACCCTATAAAATAAAAATTACTAATAATTTTTAAATTATATCGTTTATTTTAAGGGTTGTTTTTAGTCAGAGGGTAAATGGCGTGAAACTTATTTGGTGTTTTGACTCAAAGTTGAAACAAAATGACTAAGCAAAGAGATATGAAATGCAAAAAGCAAAAATTATTCTTTTCTTCTTTTTCAAATAGAAACTTGAAAGCCACAAAAGAACAAATTATTTTTATTTTTTATTTTTAAAAACAATGATATGCCATGCAATCTAGACTAAAAAACTAATCTACATGCATATAAAGCAAACATGTGTTTTTTATTTTATTTTATAAATGCAAAAGAAAAACTACCTACAAAAAAAAGTATGTAGATAACAAGATCAAAGCAAAAGGAACTCTGCTATAAAACCGCCCAAAAGACTCTAGAATGCCCTAAAGTCAGTATAAACCCTACTTGGAAAGAAGGCTTGCATAAGAGACAAGTCAACTATTTTGGCATGGTGAAGTTAACCAACGAAAGAAGAAGGAAACAAAAACCAATAAGCTTTTAAGTTCAGACAAATATCACTAACAAAGGCTAACCATAAACGTAAGCCAAAAACAAAACCAAGCAAAGGGGGTAGGGGGAAAGAGCAAAGAGAAACCCTAAATCTATAAAAAGACTCACCACATAGATAAATAACAACCAAAAGGGATGGTACTAAATCCTTGGAGTCATGCACCTACATAGGACCCCAATTGACGTACCAAACAACCATCAAATAGAAAAAAAACCTCAAAAGAGGATAAAGACATTGTTTAAAGGGGCATATGCGAGTTTCACTACTGATAGGTCGCGTGTCATACGTGGGTTGACAGTATAGCAAGTCATGTGTACAAGCACACATGGGTTGTACCATTTTCAAGTCGCATATCATACGTGGGTTGACAGTATAGAATGGCGCGTGTATCAAACCAGACACGTGACTGTTTAGTCTGCAATTTGCGTATGGGTGGAAAAAATCCCCAAAAAGGTCAAAAACTACCTTAAGAAGGCAAGGGAGGTGTTCTATCAGACTAATAAAGTGTTCCTAAGTGGCAAGAAAGATCTGAAACCTTGCAAAAGACTAGAAGAAATATAGAGAAACCCAAAATAGACAAGGCTATCCCCAGAATGGTCGCCAGTTATGTTGTAGAGGAAAGTTTCCTATGGCTAGGTTTTAAGAGGCCATCAATGTACTGGGGTTGAGAGGTGGATGTATAATGTTCAGCAAGCATATATAAGCAAGTTTCAGATATTAGAATGGTTAATACCTTGACAAACAAAGGTTGATCAAAGCATCCCTTCAATCCTCTTCTTTCTCCTCTTACTCCAAGAGACCTGCAAAATGAATTATACCTTCCTCAAACCAATATGACCACATATAAAGCAATGATAATCAAATAAACATGAAATAATAATATGATTAACATCATAATATGATCATAAATAGAGATTCAATCACACATTGAACAATGATTTGGGAAGAAGAAGGACATCACATCAAGGATGATTTTAAGGAACCACACTTATTTAAAAGTGCATAAATGTTGGCGAATATAACCAATCCTTAAAACACCAACTATCAAATGATTAGCGATATTTTTCAAAAAATATTTTAATTTCCAAGGATTTTATATCGTTTATATAATAATTTGGTGATTTTTAGGGTGAAAAAATTTTACCCCATCAAAATTGGGCGAAACTGGGCTTCAAACAATGCAAAATGGAGAATCTTTTTTGGGAGAAAAACATGGAAAAATAGCCCACTAGGCTAAAATTCGCCCCTAAAATTATCCCTGCATCACATGTTTATTAATCTTGAAAACAAGTACAAATATACCTTCTCTCCAAGTTCGACACCTCACGAAACCTTGATCTGGTTCTCCTGCTTCTCTTCTCCAAGGAACTTAACCTCCAAGCTCTGCAACACAAGGGGATGATCACCAGGGAAAAGGTGTGGGCAAAGAGAGTCCCAATTCCTCCAGCATAATGATGCAAAGATTCAAGTCCCCTCTCATGGACCTCCCTACCTCTATTTATATGCTTAATGAAGATTTAGGGTAGAAGACAAAGTAGTTACAACTGAAGGAGTCAGTTGCATAGTTACCCAAACTACCCAAATTTCAAAATACGTATTTTTTTACATTTTCAGGAGGCGTACACAGGTTGCAGAAACAACAGTCGCGTACACGAGGAGGTATACATTGTTTTCAATGTAAAAATTTGTGTATTTAAGACATACATGGCTATTATATATAGCAACTCATGTATGTACATGGGTTTCCTTAAGGAAACCCGCGTACACATCAAAAAACTCATTTTTAGGGTATTTCTGGGAATTTTCAGGCTTTTTTTCCTTTTGAAAAGTTTTAGCAAACAAAAATACCTTTCCAACAGTGTAGAGATGAGGTCAAATAGAGTTACAGAACTCCAGATATGGGTCCTACAATTTAGGTGTTTTTTCAGTGACTTTCAATGACTTTCATGAAGTGTCGTCATGGAAGTGTCGACATGCGACGAAAACATAGGAAAGTGGTCACAAGAAGAGATGTGTCATTTTGAGCTATAACACCTATCAAATTTATGGTCATAGAATCAAAGGATCCTTCTAAAGGACATCATGTTATCTTGGGAAGACCATGGTTAGATACCACAAATGATTTTATAGGGTGTAGGGATGGAGAGATGACTGTTTCCAATGGGTTGTCCACACAAAGACTTGTTTTATACCCCTCATCACAACCAATAACTGAAAATTCATGGTGGTTAAATTGTTCTTTTGGGGATGAATACTTTGATGATCTCACCCTTCCTAGTGATTTTTCTTTAGCACTTCAGGAGCATACCACTAAGAATGTATTAAACCAGTTTGTCTCTTCAACAACCTGTACAGATTTCCCTCAGTCCTTTTCTCAACTCAATCAGATTTTTGGAGATGAGTTTTAAGAGAATATGGCTCTCTCAATGTTTATAAAAACACCATGTTTCTTCACAATTGAAGAGCATACAGGACCATATACCATACCTTGTGAGGTTGTCACTGAAAAATTCTTACATATAAATGTCAGATTAAGTGAAAACCAATAAGCACAGCTTCTTAAAGTTCTTAAAAAACAAGTTGGAGAATTCGCATGGGAATACACCGATATGAACGGTATACACCCTGATACCTGTATTCACCATATTTATATAGATCCAAGCATATCACATGTAAGGAAGCCACAGAGGAAGATGAATCCTTCTCTAAAGGATATAGTAAAAGAAGAATTACAAAAACTCCTCGCTGCTAGTTTTATCTATCCTATTTCTGATAGTAAATGTTATCTCCTTTAGTAGTAGTTCCGAATAAAGTTACAGGGAAATAACATATTTGTGTTGATTTTATAGATTTAAACAAAGCTACACTTAAAGACTACTTTCCTTTACCTTTTATCGATCAAGTATAAGATACTCTGTCAGGTAAACAATACTTTTCCTTTCTTGACGGATATAGTGGATACAATCAAATCCTAATAGCACCTAAAGATCGGGATAAGACCACTTTTACATGCCCTTAGGGAACATTTTCTTATCAAGTCTTTCCATTTGTCTTATGTAATGCACCTGCCACTTTTTAGCGAGCATTCTTAGGAATTTTCTCTAATCTTATACATGAATGTGTTGAAGTATATATGGATGATTTCACATCCTATGGTAACAGATTTTAGGAAGCTCTTAACAACCTATAGAAAGTTTCGATTCGATGTCGAGAGACAAACCTTGCCCTTAGTCATGAAAAGTGTAAAATCTTACTGACATAAGGTATAGTTTTAGGACACCATATTTCTTCCCAAGGAATTAAGGTAGACCCTACTAAGATCGAAGTAATAGTTGGAATTCCCTCCCCCAAAAACTAGAAAGAGGTAAGAAGCTTCCTTGGTCATGTAGGCTATTACCACTGCTTCATTGAAAATTTTACTAAAATAGATGCACCAATGTTTAAGTTACTTACAAAGGACTCAGAATTCTAGTGGACAAAATCCTGTCAAAATGCTTTCGAAATCTTAAAAGATAAACTATCGGTGGCACCAATACTTAGGGGTCCTGATTGGTCCCTTCCTTTTCACATATCTACCGATGCCTCTAATACAGACATAGGAGGAGTCCTCGGCCAAAAATAAGGACAATCACCTTATGCCATCTACTTTATTAGCAAAAATCAGACCCCTGCCAAATTAAATTATACCATTACCGAAAAGGAATTTTTGGCAATAGTTTATTCTATTAATAAATTTTGTCATTATATCATAGGTTATGAAGTTTTTGCATACCAATCACTCTGCCATTATATTTCTAATGAATAAACCAATTACCAATGGTAGAGTGACCCAGTGGCTTCTTTTATTGCAAGAATTTAACATTACCGTCATTGATCAACCTAGTAAAGAAAATTTCGTAGAAAATTTCCTTTCCCGTATTCAACATGAAGACAGTACTAAACCAGTTGACAACACTTTTCCTGATGAACATCTATTTGATCTATCTGTTCAAACCCCTTGGTTTGCAGATATCTCCAATTATCTAGCAATAGGGAAAATACCAAATCATTTGTCTCCACATGAGAAGTGTCGTATTATAGTTCAAAGTTCTAATTATTCTTGGGTTGATAACAATCTCTTCCTCATTGGTCCCGATATTATTATTTGACGATGTGTGCGAGAGGATGAAATGACAGACATCCTCCATGGATGCCATGGTGGACCATGTGGAGTACATTTTTATGATAAGAGGACAACATATAAAGTCTTACATTCTGGTTATTATTGGCCAAGAATTTTTAAGGATGCTGCCAAATATGTTAAATGATGCGATAGTTGCCAAAGAATGGGTAGACCTACGTCATCCGATCAAATGCCTTTACAACCCCAAGTCATGATTGAAAAGTTTTGAGAAATGGGCTCTTTATTTTGTAAGACCATTTTCTCCCATGTCTCGTAAAAGGAAATATATCTTAGTTTGTATGGACTATGTCACCAAGTGGGTAGAAGCTAAAGCTTTATTTAGAGCCACAGGGAAATCGGTGGTCAAATTTATATATGAAGAAATATTCACGTGGTTTGGTGTACCTAGAGAATTTGTCACAGATCAAGGTACTTAGTTTACTTCTAAATTAATGAAAGAACTTACTACGAAATATGGCATTTGACATTGCAAATCTTCACCTTATCACCCTCGGGCTAATTGTCAGGTAGAATCAACTAATAAGGTATTAGAATCCATCTTAACTAAAACCATTCACTTACATCATAAGGATTGGGCAAATAGACTTTTTGAGGATTTATGGGCCTATAGGATAACATGGAGAAACATTGTTGGACATACCCCCTATGACTTAGTGTATGGAAAACAAGTCCTTTTACCTATTGAATTTCAAGTTAAAACTTTTCGTATGGAAACACAATTAGGCATGAATTTGGATGAAGCACAAAAACAACGAATATTACAAATTAATGATTTAGACAAAATTAGGCAAGATGCACTTCAAAGAACAATGTTAATACAGAATCAACGGAAAACATGGCATGATAAATTTATTAAGCAAAAGTAGTTTAATATTGGATATTGGGCACTACTATTCGATTCACAGTTTTAAAATTTTAAAGGGAAATTAACTACTCGTTGGATGGGTCCATATGAAGTAGTTACAGCTTCTGACAATGGATCAGTAAAAATCAAAACAATTGATGGATCAGAAGTTTCTTTTGTAGTAAATGGACATAGACTTAGGCTCTATCACCAACCCACATCTAAACAGGGTTTCATACAAAATGTTTTGCAGCAAAATGAATGGAATTAGTTTAAGGGGAAGTTATTCCTCCTCCTCCTGATCCTTGAAATATTTTGGGTTATTATTACTTTTATATATATGTACATATGTGCTTGTTTCCTTGAATAAATAAGAGTCGTTTCTAATAGGTTGTTTACACACGACTCTTTTTATTTTATGTCTTTATGAATAAATTGAATCGTCTAACAAGTGGTTTTGAAGTGATTACAAATGTATTGTCTCTATGAGCAGCTAATGGAATATTACTTAGACAAGGGAAGTATGCTAAATATGCATCAGGTATTTTAATCTTTTTTGAGGTACTTTCAAAATTTGCATATTATACGGATAAATTTTACATATCAGTCCTTTATATATCATACTTAACCAATTATGTTACGATTCATATAGTTTTTGGTATTTTGATTCATACATGTATACTTCTGATTTATTCTTTTAAACAATTGCTTGATAAGACCCACTTTTATTATCATATTTTTCACATATTTATTTTTCACCTATGGATTACTAGTTCATCCTATACTTGTTATCAAAACTTGTCTCTTGATTATTTTGGTGAAAACTCGAAAGTAAGTGGAATTTTTATCTATGGGGAACATTACGTTACTTTATAAAGAAGAAGGACTGTTAGGTTAAAGAACAACTTTCAGTTATTCTCTTTTGACATGCTTTATGGGTTTGGCCATTATGAATTAAAAAATTACTTATAACTTTATTTTGAAAAAAATTGAATTATGTGCTTAGCAGGAATTAACATGCTCTAACTTACCAATCAGCTTCCATATCTTTAATATCATTATACAAGGTAAACCCACCGAGGTACTGAACAGGCCTGCTAGCAGCGGGTCAATGCTAAGTAAAAACCTTATAAAAGGAAGCTTGATAAATGCAAGTTAACTCGTCAGGGTACTGAAAAGGCTTGCTGGTCGCAGGGCTATGCTTGCATGGTACCAAGATAAACCCGTTGGGGTACTGGAAAAGCCTGCTGGTAGCGGGGCAATTCTGGTAAATGAGATCTAGTTGATACACCACTATACACATAGTTCGTTAAATAGTGATAATAGATGAAAATTAAAATAAATAAATAAGCAATTATGTTATGGAAAATTGTTTATAATGTCATTTGAGAATGGCTCTAAGTTGATTTTGTCGGCTGTCTAATTTTGCATATCTCTAAGATGTCATTATCTTAGAAATGGGACCTATAGCTGTAAATCTCACACACTCTGAGTTACACTTGAAATATTTGATGATGAGAGGATATCATTACAATGAGGCATGGATGGCTAGTTTTTCCTATGGTTTTCTTTTAATTATATTATTCTCATTTTACATGGTATTTTTCAGCACTGTTTTCTTTTTCATAAATATACATTTTTAAACCATTTCCATTTACTAGTTAGTTTTCCTTACACCAAATTAATAGCATTCTCGCATTCTTTCTATTTTTTCGGAACAACCATTTATTCTCTCTGTATGGATTGAGGACATGCCATCTCTTTGGTTTGGGGGAAGAGGGATTTGATTTGAAAAAATAGATTTATTTTTGATAAATATGTTTATCTCTAACAAATGATAAGTATTTTCAGGAATATAAACAGTGGAATTTGGTTATAGCTTGAAGCATATTTTATAGCAAATTTCAATATGATCTTACCATATGAAAGAATCGAATGAAGGAAAATGAAATATCAAATAACGATCTGAAAATGGTGATATTATAGTACTTATGATTAAATTTGCTAACCAAATTTTGTTTTAAGCAAATAGTTTTTACTTCGATATCATTTTATTATTAATAATCCTATCCTTTTATCCAATTAATTATGCATGGAAATGATTAATCTTCTTGCTATTCAAGATGTGATTTATGTTTTTGTTCAACCTATCCAAAGTTTTGCTTTGGACATGGTTGAATTAATTTCAAAATCTTATAAATGATAAAATTATTTTAAACCTGAAAGCTGTTTATTTAAGAATGTTGAAAAATCCAATAAAGTCATTTTTAATTTTCATATAAATATGTAACATAAAATATATGTTAGTTTTAAGTTACAGGTTAATAGAGTGAAGTTTAAATTACCTTCTCATAAGCTAAGTTGAAGGCAGCTGCTAGTTCGCCTTCTTCCTAAATTGTTTTTCTTTCGTTTTGCTCAGTGGGACTTGACATTTCTTTAGTTTGGGGGAATGTTGATGCTCGATTTGTTATCATTTTTTACAGATAAATTATTCATTTAAATACATATTTCATCATATTTTGTATGTTTTATGTCACGCAAATTATTATTCAACTTCAGGAATGAGTGTTTTTAAGGTTTTTATCAAATTATTTTATTATTATTATTTTTAAGGTTTAATCAGTTTAAAATAACATTATTAAAGTATACTTGATGTGTTAATTAGTTTGTATAATTGTTTGCAGGTTTTATAATCTTTTTAGGCCAAGTTAATATGCAAAATGCATTCAGCCTTCTTTTCGCATAGCATGTCTAGCTCGGCATCCAACTCGTCATTCAACTCGTTCCATGAAAATCGCTGGTAGTTTGCCAAATGTCGAAATTTGTTGCTATTCACTCCAGTCCTGAAGCACGCTAGAATATAGACACTCCATTCATCCTAGATCAATTCCCAGCGTATCCAGCTCATGTCCCATCCTTTTGTTTAGCACTCCGTCCAGATCACCCATCAGACTGCATGCTGCTGAGAATTAATTCTGTCCATTTAGAATGTGAACTAGCTGCCAACGAACTGTTATCCACATGTCTAGTAATTGTTATCCATTTGAATGGAACCTCTCCGTCCGAGTGCCGACATCCCTCATGTTGGCACACAAAAGGACATCTATGGATTGAGGGTTGCCCAAAACACTATAGATGGGATTATTATGAACTACATTAATCATCCATCCAGATGGTTATTTTTACCCTTTTTCTATGTCAAGTCATATATGCGACTCTCTATATATGCAACTCGCATGTCTCAGCTGTTGCATGCCGCGTATAGATGTATATGCAGGTTGCCTTTAGAGAAACTCATGGATCATACGCAAGTTGCTAGTCTTGATACCCATGTATACCTACCTTTGTCATTAAAAATAAAAACATGAGATTACTTGAGATTATTTAAGCCATTTACCTTAATCTCCTTAACTGTCTCAACCTTTGAAACTGCCTTATTTCACCTAGTATAAATACAGGCCTTGGGGAGGGTGTTGGATATATACACTGGGAGAGCAAATTTATGCTGGTGGAGTTTATACAGAAGTCTTTGGAGTAGTGGAACTCAGAATCCTTTGGCTGCAGAGGAGTCCTTGTCTCAGACATTGGGTTGTAATCTAAACTCTTTCCATTATTATTAATAAAGAGAATCCTTCTTCCATATTGTGTCTTGAATGCATCTCATGTATTGTGGTTTGATAAATGTTTATGTTTCAGGATCCTGTATATGATTTATCTAACCTGTTTATATATATGAATCATCTTGTATTTGGAAGATTGATCCTTAATAGGTGAAGGAGAAGCAAAGCGTAAGAGGACAAACAAGGATCAACCATCGTGTGTCGGGTGAGTCTTTCCCATCCTCCTATTTCCTTTACTGCACTTTAGAGTCAATTGTCTGCAAGTTTATTGAGTATGTTGGTAACCCCAGACCTTTGGTTATAAGGTGTTTATTCCTGTACAACAGAACTGGCGACTCCACTGGGGAGCCTATACTGCTGTAGGTTGTTTCTGTCACCCCTGACCAGTCTTTGCTTTGAAGTCTATGTGTGGTATTTTATCTTGGTTCATACTTGTCACAGTGTTTGAAAGTATTGTGGATTTTTCTTAGTTTTTGAGAAAATTGTTGTACCTATACGTGGGTTGCTCTTCTGCACAATCACGTATAGAGGCCTGCATCCATGGGTTGCTCTACTGGACAGTCGCGTATAGTACGCGGGTTTCCCTTCTTTACAGTTGCGTATAAGCCTGTAAATAGGAATTTTTTAGGATTGGGTTTGCTTGTCCCTCTCTGTGTGTATTTCCTGTTTCTATGTGGACTTTCTTTATAAATGCTGTGATGTCTGTTTGAAGACCTGTTGGTGATCACACTTTGTGCTTTTTCGAAAGCCCTTGAGTCTCTTTTGCTTGGATTATTTTCTGTTTGCATGCTGAAGTAGCTTGGCCTGTTTCGGTTATAGGTTGAAGTGTCTCTATCCAGATCAGTGGTCAAGGTCTTGGGCTTTGTTTTTCTAGTCTGTCTTTCGATATTGGTTGGTTTGTCACTTGCCTTAGTAAGTCTACAATGATTTTTGTCATTGTGTGCACCCAAACATGGGTTACTAGTCTGCTTTTGTTGGTTGTTTCTTGGTTCTGTCAGCCTGCTTTACTTCAGTTTGTTGGTTTTATACAGTTCATTAATTCCAAGTTTACTCAAGTATAGTGCATTTTAGGTGCATAGTAGAGTTTGAGTATTTTTAAAAGTGAAAAGAAAACATTGTCAAGCTTTTGCATTTTGCTTTTGCATAAGTAGTTTTTATTTCAGTTTAAAAATATTAATCTCAAAAGCTACAAAAAACATAGGCTTAGTTTCTTTTATTGTTTGCATTTAATTCATCAATATATATTTGCAAAAAAGAAAAAGAAGTTTGTTTTAAATAGTGGTAATTTTCTTTGAATACACCTTTACTTTCATTTACTTCTTATTGAGTCAAAAACACCATAAGTACATCACTGCATTTCCTTTTGAGTAAGAAACAACCCTTTAAAATGAACGCATAATTAAAATTTACTAGTAATTTTTGTTTTTAGGGGCCTTTCACCTACTAGCTTAGGCTAGACTTATGGGCTAGGAAGTGTAAACTTCCCGCAAGTTATAAAACTCAGACGTAGTGGAACTTTCTTTAGGTAAATCCTTGACTTTATCGACTATATCTGGGAAGCTCCTCTCAAACGAGAGTCAAGCACGAGGCCGCGTGGAGGCTTGGACAGAGGAGATAACCCTCTGAATCCTTGTCAAAGCATAGATCAGGACTTTTATGCATCTGGGGATTCTGTCCTAGATAGAGTTTCAGGCTCAGCTACCTTTCCCATGCGTACGATTCAGGCTTACGACTGTCCCCCCAAACTGTTGGTATAGCTAAGGTAGCCTTTAGTCTCTTGTATTTTAGGGTTCATACCTAGGTAAACCGGAAGGCTATTTCTGGTTCACCTTGAACGAGCTTGGAAGGTAACCCTTGTTGAAAGTGTAGGAGGGCGGTTGGGTGATTCCTCCGCTTGTGCCTAAGAACCACTTCAAGGATGCCAAGTAATCATTCATCAGCTTTCTTGGAGAAAGTATATCTTTTACCCTTGTTTGATTGCTTGAGGCTTTAGGATTTTTTATAGTGTATGCTCTGTGATTTTTCCTGTGTTTAGTTGGCCTTAGGGTGTGATTTGTCAAATTTTCAATCATGGAGGACCAACCTTTTAGAAGATCAAGAAGGTTGAGAAAAATTCCTCCTCTCGTCACATTGGAGCCTCCACCTCTACCCCAAAGGCGGAGATTGGACACAAACGGTTCATTTGAACCAATAGGAATAAGTGAAGTTCTTGGTGAACCAAAACTGATAGCTAACTATTTTGATCTTGATATAGTTGAGATAGAAGAATTGTAGACTGACGAGTTTGCAAGAAACTTTAACACCCCCTTGACTGATTTAAATGATCCTATGATCGTTCAGGTTAGACCTTTTGATTCACCTGTATTAGGTGTCCCTGTGGGTAGGATCATGTATTCTACGAAAGAAAGTCCTTTTGTGTTCACCTCAGCCGTTTCGGTTGAAGGGGTACTGCCTCCCTTGGTAAGTGCCCCTAGATCTAGTCTACCTTCTACACCTTTGACTCTAGCGAGCCGGGTGGTTCAGCCATCGATTCATTCAAACCTAGCATGTACTTCTAGTGACATGGTTACTGGGATCCCCAATATACCTACTATTCCTTGTTCCTTTCCATATACTACCCAGAGTGGTCCGGTAGGATCCTCGGCGTTTATCCAAGGATTTCCTTGGAATGGGGGGCATATTCCCCCATCCAGTCCATACGTAGGTCCATCTCCTTCCTATGTAGGAGTGCAGTTTGTAAAAAACACCTCTTATGGGCAACGTTTCCAAACTCCCATTTTGGTTCCATTCACGAGCTCTCCCTTTTCGTTGTTCAGCGGAGGGATTTCGGCTCCTATCTTTCGGGCCCCTGTTTCTATGGGGACGGCCCGAATTTCTTATACTGCACCTCCCACACAAAATCCTGTGGCTTACGAATGGAATCTGTTTCAGAGCAATCTTCCCACTTTGCAACCAGTGGCAGGGGGAAACCCCACTTTTACCCATGGGCATTCGGGGGTAGGTCCCTCTAATCCCCAAGCTAGCACATTTAGTACCTCGGTTCGACACAAAATTCCATTCCTGGAAACCTTAAACTTGCCAGATTTGTCAAAATTGATGGATGACCCAGTCACGCATGACCCCTTGTGGCCACCTGTTCCCACCAAATTGCCATCGGACATCTATTACGGAGAGAAATTCCTATGGCTTGGGGTACCACAACAGACATCTATGACTCCAGAAATCAATCTTTCCCAATATGCAATAGAAATAAAATGTCTAACACCAAAGGATCAGACCTCGTACCTTATTCCGGATGGTTGAAGTAGATCCCCGTTGAGCTTTCCAATCTTCATCTTGAATTGATATAATACTTCCTCAACAACAAGTAAACAATACAAGCATACTATATATCATGGTGTTAGATCTATTCTAGCATATATAATAAATAATGTAAAAGCATTTGACATATTCCAATGGATACAACATTCAATCAAATACACATCATTGGATAGGAAAAGATATTTCTATTAATATAAATCAGAGATTACAAGATATATACAACCTCTGACGGCACGTCTGCGAATTGGAAAAACTGAATCCCCCACTTGGGCCTCCACCACCTCAATCCTCCATCTCTCGATAGCAAGCTTACTAGCAAAAGGAAAGCTTGGGAAGAACACAAAAGTGCTCCAAGGGACAAAGGGATGCAGACTCAAGTATAAATTATGGCAACAATGGACTATAATTTCTTTGCTCTCAATCTCTCTATATGCCTTCAATGTACCAAGGGGTTCCTTATATAGCTTCACAAGGGATAATGAAGGGTCGAATCCGAGCGATCTCAAGGCATATGGAAGGCCAGGAGTCAAATGAGTCGGATCCATGTCAAGGAAAACTCCAAAATGATTTGGACTATGCACACATCCCGATGTACGCAGATACAGGGGTCAAACTCGCGTATGTACGTGGTTATCGAGGAAAAAGCCACGTATATCATGTTTTATATAGCTTTTAGGGATGATCAAGGAAACATCAAAGGATAAAATATGGTCCATGGGGTCTAAAGAGTCTGCAGCGGGATAGGGGAAGGCCATACAAAGTGTGATTCACCTGGAGTGGTGAAATTTGCTATAACAGATGCCCCCTAATGTGTGAGGTCAGAGGGGTCATACGATGGCCAAAATACATTATAAGTCCATCCCAGAAGTGGAGTGATGAAGGATCCCAAATGGAAGACCAGCCACCCAATCAGCATAGTACAATGATACAACTCTGCATATAACTGCAAGTACATATAGCAGTCCTGGATACATAAGAGTACAATGGCCATGAATAGGCATAATACATGATATCACATATGTGGTCATCGTAACGTACAATATACATAGATCAAAATCTCCATGATGAAGATATACAAAGGACCATGATCTCCAAAATGGCTGAAGATATACAATAGATCAAGATCTCCATAATGGCTGGAAATGTCTGACATACACTGGAATCAAGTCACGAGAGCTGAAATCTCATGAACACTGGCACAATCAAGGAGGTAGCATATAAGAGATGCCACTAGTCTGGAAGGTCTTCTACATAAACCGCTACGAGTACTTGTCCTACTATGCGAATAGAGGTGTCGAGGTCGAACATAGTAGTCCATCGTCTGATTATCGGTCATTGATCTATACCGTTAACAGACACGAGATTACCCACCGATAATGATAATGGGAATCAAGGTACTAGAGTGCAAACTAACAAGTGTGAATAGATGTGTTGAGGTCGAACACTTGAGAGAATCCATTGATCAGGGGACATTGATGTATTCCCAAGAAACTGTTGATGCCGAGAGAACCTGCCACTGATGACTGCAAGTCTCAAGGCACTCAAAAG
The DNA here is from genome assembly GCA_001517045.1 of Pseudotsuga menziesii. NCBI lineage: Eukaryota > Viridiplantae > Streptophyta > Pinopsida > Pinales > Pinaceae > Pseudotsuga > Pseudotsuga menziesii. Next base: position 61,713 of record LPNX010033074.1, read on the forward strand.
GACTCTAGATTCCAATCCCAGAATAAATGATCTGAAGTCGATGGGATGAAATCCGTTGGAAGGAGGGAATTAAGGCATCCCCCATCATCCAACATGAGGTACTCAGCAAAGCTGTCTAATGTGGAAGGACTCAATCATAAAGTGCACAAACCAGTAACTGTACCGGGAATGGCCGACTTGCAAAGTCAAGATAACTGAGGAATGGCCGACACTGGTTTCAACTTCCTTCAAACAAGAGCATAACAATGTATGGTGACTGAATGAAGGCAGCATAGACTCGATATACAAACTGGGACATCTCTGTGACACAGGAGGCATCAACAGAGGCTCCATAGGGACTGGAAGCTTAACTAGTCGGTGGAGATAAAATTAGATAACGAGTATAGCTCCTAAGTCAAACTATAACCCAACCAATGGATGTGATATACAGTGCTCTGTTCGAAGGTGACACAAATCGACAGCTGCCAAAAGATAACATCTTTCCTTGTCCGGCTTTTTGGTTTTTTGATTTTTTTTGGACTTTTTCAGTTATTTGAAAAGCTTGAAAAAAGAATAAACTAGCTTTATAGTTACAAACTAGGAGGAGACGAGTGTCATAAGGGCGAACAAACTAGTTCCAAGAAGTGGAACATACCTATGCTCAATGCAAGGATACATGTGTAAGATATCGACACTCGGGGGAAAATCCCCTCCCGGTAAAAAGGGAATCAAGCTGCGAAGGATATAAAAATGGCTCTGCATGGCTAGACATGAGACAAGCTTGGGCTATATGGCTGAAACGCAATGTCAGGGGAGCCGGCATAAAGCTCAATAAGGTAGGCAAAGCTCATGATAATGCATTCACAACTTGACATAAGGGGATTCTGGAGGGAAAGGGACCAGCATAAGATCAAGAGGAGTATGAGGCTCTTGCTAAATGTCATGGAAGTACTATACAACGAACTCCCACACCCTAAAGGAGAAAACGTCAGCATGGGCACCAAATGCAAATAAGGCGCTAACTAGGGTACACATGTAAGGTGGAACTCTACCACTCACAGCATGCCACTTCTATAGCAGTAAGAAGGTTCTGTGAGATAATAGAGTGGGTTCGTACCTAAGGTCATAGTGACATGGTCATAAGGTCATGCAAAATGCAAATGGTGGTAAACCTAACCTATATGCCAGTATAGATGTTATACCTGAGATCAGTACGAACGGGTCAATCCAATGGCTAAAACGACACTGAAAATGGTCTTCTACATCACAAATTATGTCAGAGACGGTCCAAAATGGTTAGAAACTGTCAAAACTATAGGAAAGGGGGTAAAAATTTTCAAATATTTGAAAATTTTTCTATAAATAGTAAAAAATATAAATCATTTGAAACTTTTACCCATTGGAGCTCTGATATTCAACTACAAATTCCAGGAGATCCAGCCGGTGGAATTCACAACCGTTTCTTCCAGGTAGTTACTCATGCTCTCCTCATGCATTTCAATATAATTTTTGTTGATTTTCATGGTAAAATGAGGTAGTTCAAGCCAATTCTACATGAGCGTTGTGGCCCACATGTGTATCGAAGCTTTTTCCATGTATAGGGCTGGCTATACGTGGAAAAGGGGCTAGAAACCGCGTACATACACGGCTGTTTGCAAAACAGTCGCTTATGACGCTGCGCAAGTGGATTTACAAGAATCTAATGGACAATTGGGTAATTTCTCATGTAGGATGGTGATAGAATGGAGAGAGCGCGAGCATGGTGATGTAGAGGAAGCTGTAAGGGCTGACGTAATGGCTCAACAAGCTCTTAGAAGATGCGGACTCTACAAGTTTTGGTGCCTTGGTGGCTTGAGGGCCAAACCAAGATTGCTAGAGATGCTGGTAGACTATTGGGATCCAGACTCAGAGTCCTTCAATATAGATGGGATGTCTCTCACTATAGAAATGGAAGACATATACTTCATCACAGGTCTATCTAGACGAGGGGAGGTGGTGAACCTTCATTCTCGAGGTGGGCCAGCGGGTGGGCTTACTATCGATGAGTACGTAGCTGTGTACTGCTACCCAGATACTGATAAGGTGGGAAGCCAAGTCCCCACCAATGCTATACATGTGCTGGGCCTAAAGGCCATACTACTGACACTGGGCAGGATAGCAAACTTAGCCTCACTCCATCAGGCCTCGCGGCCACTGATGTACTATGCGGTGGAGTGTATGAGACCGACCATATATGACTAGAGCACTACACTACTGAGCAACATGAAACACCAGCTCGGTGAGTGTAAGGCAGGTAGGATATGAAACTTCGGGTTCAACAGCATATTGAGCACGTTTTTCTTCGAGCGTGTTCCAGGATTGAGCCCTAGAGTGGACATTCCTCTCCACGGGGTTTGAGATCTGGCCCAACGGCGTTGGGCAGATGCTATGTGCAGACCTGGGGGTGTTAGGGTGGCCAACCCATATACAGCTGAGTTCTTTCCATGGTGGCGATGACATATTGTTTCCATAGATGACTACCCCTATGGAGGGATAGATTTTTGGGGGGATCCGGACATGCCATTGCCACCAGGATCAGCATATGGAGAGATAGGTACTGAATCTCGACTCTCACTCTTTTTTAAAGTTCTTTAAGTTATGTAATTTTTTTGTATTTTCTTGATTATGTGGAATCAAAAAGACATGTTTTTGCGTGACAACACATAATGACATCTACCATTCATGTGCAGATGTAGGACCACGGCGACCAGAGGGCTTCCCATGTCATAGACGGAGGGGAAGAGGGGATGACATCACAGGTGCAGACGCGGAGCGAACGCTCCAGGGCATTCATACCAACTTTGTGTGACTGACTCACAGAGTTCCCATGGTGCAAGTCGAAGACTTTCCTAAGGCCATGTAGCGACAGGTGGTGGGTGTGCCACGTGCATGGGTGCGTTTATTCTGACGGCTAGCTAGAGCCATATTGACGTATCATGATCACAACCCTCCCCCTCCACAGGATTAGACACCTGGGAGTGGATATGTATTTTGTACTGCTGTGTATTATGTGATGGAAGCTTTGAAAGCTCCACTTTTGTATATGACACTATGTATTACCACATTTTTGATATATATAAAAAGTTTTATGGTGATTGGTTTATTTATTTACATGTGTAAAAATGTTTATGATTAATTTATTATGAATAAAACAAATTCCAATCTAACACATAGTTAGCATATGAGTCAGCAACTTGATTATCATTTCTTGGAATATGAATATATGTAATACTGTCAAATTGTCGTTCTAACAATCTCACACATAAGAATCTTCTCAATAACGTTGGATCTCTAACATGGTACAAACCATTGAGCTGTGACACGACTAACTCCGAATCAAGACGTACCTTAAGAGATAGAACACCATGTGAAACGACATCCCGTAGAAGCTCGATAACGGCACTATATTCAGAAACATTGTTGGAAGATGGCTATAGACATACGCCTCCTGAAGACAGTACCTGACCCATAGGAGTATAAATCACCCAAGTAGTAGAGGCTGAGTGTTGAGTGTGACGGCTTGCACCATCCGTGAATCCTATGTAGGTGGAAGATTCCATTGACATTTGCCACAAGGAATGGAAAATAATCACAAACCCGATCATGATAATAAAAAGACCTAACTATGCAAAGCTGTACAATAATATACAACAAGCAGCCTTGGCTAAAGATCATGCATAGTATTTTTTGAGATAGAGCCCATTTCTAGGCTCCGCCAAAGCTGTGCCTTCATAATCGACTAACTCATAGGCACCCTTCTCTAAGACACGCTTGACCACGTAAGGACCATGCCACATAGGATTAAATTTCCCTGCCCCCAAGGGTTCTATTGATTGATCCCACAAAAGGACCAAGTCTCCTTCACTAAACACTCTTGGACAGACAGACTTGTCATATTGGACCTTAACGCGATGCTTATTAACCTCTAGAGCCACCAAGGCATCTCGACGCTGCTCATCAAGTTGCTCGAGGTGGACCAAATGCTCCTCCAAAGGTGAAGTGTCTAGTAAGAGCTCCACAGCTAGCTTCAATGAAGGAATCTCGCATTCAACCGACAATATCAACTCCACTCCATGCACAAGCTGATATGGAGAAAAACCAGTGGCAGTCTTAACCGCGGTTCGATATGCCCAGAAAGCAGGGTATAACATAATATGCCAATTCGTCTTGCTCTGTGTGATGGTTCGTTGGAGAATGGACTTAAGTGATTTATTCACTGCTTCAACCTATCCATTCGCTTGGGGGTAGTAAGAAGAGGAGTGCTCTTGCTTATACCCTAACTTGGATTCCAACTCTTCCATCATACAGTTCTGAAAGTGCAAGCCATGGTCAGTGACAAGCTCTCTCGGAATCCCGAACCGAGTAATGATTTGGTTGAATACGAAGTGAGCAGCTGTCTCACCATCGGATTTTACTGTAGGCATTGCCTCAACCCATTTCGTGAAATAATCCACAGCCATTATAATATGATGGTGCCCCCCAACCGAAGCTGGGCTGCAATCCATAAAATCGAGCCCCCACTTGGTGAAGGGACCAGCGGTGATAATGGGATGTAACAGGGCAGGCTTCGAGCACATATTTCATGCGAACACCTAGCAAGGGTGGCACCTCTTGACTGCATGAACACAATCTTTAAAGATCGACGGCCAGAAATAACCCGCTCTCAAAATATTTTGAGCTGTAGAAAGCCCATATAAATGACCACCACACGCCCCTCCGTGGCAATCATTCAGCACAACCTCAGCCTCCTCATGAGTTAAACAACATTGTAAAATGGAATCTACCCCACGACGGTACAAAGTATTGTCCACTATAAGGTAGTTCTTAGAGACGTGACGTAATCGTCATCGTTCATCTCGCGAGAGGTGAGTAGGGGTCCTCTGTGTTTGCAGATATACTATGATATCTCCATACCATGGGTCAGATGTTGAGATTAAGAAGATGTGTTCATCAACAAACGTATCTTCACAAACCAACTCCTCGGCCTTGCTCGGGAAATCCGATATAATCTCTGTAAAAATTAACGATTTCTTCGACTTTGCCGAAACAAATTCGAGATCGAACTCTTGCAGGATGACAATCCATTTATTATACTTTCCCCCAATCATCCTTCGTGTGAGGTAGAACTGAAATGGATTGACATGGGCCACAACTGATATTTGGCGAAGGAGGATATAATGTCTCAAATGCTGAACCGCATGTACGGTCGCTAAAGCGAGCTTCTCAACATGAGAATACCGAATCTCTACGTCAATAAGGTTTCGGCTCAGATAATATATTACATGCTCCTGGAGCTCCTCATCCTCCTAAACCAATACCATACCAATCGTCTCTAAAGACGCGGCCACATATAATAGGAAATCAAAGCTATAATCCAGAGGAATAATCACCGGCGCCAATGCTAGGGCTCGCTTAAGTGCATCGAAGGACTCCTGGGCTCGCTCATCCCATTCAAAGGGAGTATCCTTCTTCAAGAGACGCATGAAGCCTCTTGTCAAATTGGAAAATTTGACCACAAATCTTCATAAGAAGTTTTCCATACCTTGCAAACACTGAAGATGACGAATATTCTTTGGGGGAGACAACTGAAGTATTGCCTCAACCTTTAAGGGATCGACTCTTATGCCCTCCTTTGAAATGATGAATCCTAATAAACGACCTGACTTTACACAAAAGATGCACTTATGAGGATTTAATTGAACCGAATAGTGCTGACATCTTTCGAAGACCAATCTCAAGTGATAAGAATGACGCATTCTCATGCGAGAATGAGCAGCGAGGTCATCCAAAAATACTTCAATAATAGAATTGAGATCATGGAAAATCAAGGTCATTGCCCGCTGAAATGTAGCTCCGGAATTTTTAAGGCCAAAAGGCATCTTCCGATATGCAAACGTTCCCCAAGGACAAATAAATATAGTCTTGTGTTGGTCCTCGGGCTTAATCTAGATCTGATTATACCCGGAAAATCCCTCCATAAAGGAGAACACCTCGCTACCCGCACACTCATCCAAAATCTGATCTATAAATGGTGTGGGGAAGTTATCCTTAGGACAGGCATGATTTAAATCACGAAAATCAGTGCATATTCGGATCGCTCCCTGCTTCTTATCCACCGGAACGGGATTTGAAACCCACTCCGTCAAGGGAACGGGATAGATGAAACTGGCTTTCAACAGCTTCTCTATCTCTGCCTTAATGGCGGGTGCTTTCCTAGGATTCACGGCGCGTAAGCGTTGTCGAAGAGGCTTAGCATTGGGGTAAGTCTTAATCTCATGTTTGAAAATTCAAGGGTCAATACTTGGCATCTCATCATAAGACCAAGCAAAAATATCACCGAATTCCTTGAATAGCTCGGTATACTTGAGAATCTTAGCCTGGGAACAATCCGCCCCAATATAGACATTCTCAATGGTGCCAGGATCACGAGAGATGTTGATAGAAATCATGGAAGATATGTTCACCATGTTCCCATCAGCCATCTGAATAGGAGAGCTTAATGGAATCATGGGACTACCAACTCTCTGACTAAGAATCTCCCTATAATCCTCATGCTCCAAATGGTCGAGCGGTGGAAGGAAATATGATCTATGATGAAGTTCCTCCCATGGCGGCTCAATACCCGACATGGCCTCGATAATCGCTTCATCTGAAGGGAAAACCATATCCAGGTAGTCATGGGCATGGGAAGACTGTACTGCCCATGTGGGTAGCACATAGGGGTCTTCCTCTTTCGTCCGCGAAGAGGAAGAACAAGGCTCTGCAACATTCATAAGATTGGCTTGATAAGCTATCATGGTTGCAGGAAGCGGCACGTTGGTTTCGACAGGCTCACTCGAAATACTTAGTGTAGGAAGAATCCAAGGATCTCCCATATGAGTCATGCAAAAAGACACTGAGGTCGTAGAAGTCGAAGCTCTATCAGAATGAGATCCTATCATGAGGATCAGCGCAGGACAACTAAAGCTTCCCATAAGGGATGGATACATGCCTATACCCACACTCCCAGTTGCTGGCTGAGAGTGTTCAATGACCGAAACCAAATTTCCTGAAGATGCAGTAATAGGGGAATTCTTGAATTCCATTTGATCAATCATTACAATCTTCCCATTATGAGGAAATCATACAACGCGAACCACAGAAGAAGCAACGGCTTGCATACTATACATCCATTTTTGACCCAGCAAGAGATTGTAGTCGAGGGGTGCATCAACCACCTCAACCTCTATCGCAACGGTCTTCCCTCCCAAATGGACTTTAAGGGATGGAATAATGCCGTGCAGCCTAAAATATCTCCCATCAAAAGCAGTTAACATAGTCATTGACTTCGACAACTCAGGAGAACCAAGACGCTTCCAACAAGACAAAGACATCACAGATGCAACAGCGCCCTCGTCAATCACAGTGCGCTTGACAATAATATTAAGACATTATACATGTACCAAAAGCGACACATAGTAGGGAAAGTGAGGCTGATGACCTGCGGTTTCAAATTTGATCACTGAGGAAGAATCATCACCGTTCACACCAAGAGCAGAAAGCAAAGCCTTCCTTTGCGAAGGACAAATCTGAAGCACTTCCAAGGCAAACATCGCACAAGGAGTATGGCCCAAATCCTCGACAACTGAATAATTATGGGTAGCTCGGGCATTTGGATTATGCCTCGAGCGCTTAAGTACTCCCTTAGGAATGCGAGGTGCAGCTTCAGGTTTATCTGCAGGTTTCTCAATGCGCAAAGGAGTTCCTGGTGGATCGGGTTCTTTTCCTGGGCTGGGTTGTGACGATCCATAATATTTCGCACGAGTCACAACCTTGGAAGCATGGACCATGTTAATGCACCCACAAGCACTAGCCTCTGGTGGATCATTCTCACTAGATTGCTCCTGGGACTTCGAGTTCATATTCTGGTTATGTGGTAAAGGGTTCGTTAGCATAGCTGGGCCTTGTGCTAAGAGTCTCAAAGCTTCATCGATTCTAGGGAAAAAGTAAGTGAGGTGATCATCCTTACATAGCTTGCAAGGGAATTTAACCTTACATTTCGCTTGCTTATCCCCACCAGCATTCTAACCGTTCTTGTCATTATTGGAAGCATTCTCATTCCTATTCCCACCCTTTCGATTATTATTCTTACCCTTTTTCTTATTTCGTCCGAGTTGCTGGTTACCCTTCTGGTCTGACGATTGCACAGCAAGTACACTCGCCATTTGGGTGGGTTGAGACGAAGCCGTAGCTTGTCCCAAAGCAGACTGGTTGAGAAACAATTGACTAACTTTTTTTGCAACCGAATCTGCAGGTTTCGCACTTGCACAACCCACAATGCCATCGGCATGTGGTCCAGGTTTAACCTTGGGATCGAAACTAGAATGAGGAGCGTTGGGAATAATCTCATACAACAAACTGGACTGAGCATAAATCAAGTCCAGTTCCTGTGCCCTAAAGATTGCTTGTTCCTCATTCTGCACTCCGGATGTAGAAACATCCTTCGCGATATATGGCAATAAAGACTTGAGGAACCACTCGACAAAGAACTCTGGCGGTATAAAGGCTTTAATTAATCTCTTCCGTCTACGCCAATCCTGAATATGATCAGAAATATGGGTGGCTTTATCCTGCCGAAATGTCGACAAGAGTTCAATACCAACGTCATAGCGCACTGGTAGCTGGAAGTGATTAAGAAAAGTCATCGCAAGATCGTCGAACAAGGTAAAGGCTCCCTTTGGTAACTCTATATACCATTTCGTAGCAGGCCCTGTAAGGGTGCGTTGAAATAGTCACAAGCGTACTGAGTCCTGATGTAACGAATTCGAAGAGCACCAAAGGTGAAACGTGGTAACGTGTTCACTCGGATCCTCTCCCGATTTTCCTTCAAACCTAGGTATGTCCGAAGGAATCCTTGTAGGGACAGCTAGCCAAGTTGGGTCATGAGCCACGGGATCGTTCGTAAGTCTCGATAAGTCAGGAAGGTTGAGTGTCGCGAGGAAAGGGAGCTTATCATGATGAGGTCGATGGACCGCTCCCTGGTTCACATAGGTTTGAGCACCACCATGGCCTTGGCCATAGTGTCCTCCTCCTGTCTGACCTATATAAGGTGATGTGGAAGTACCATAGTAAGGTGGACCTTGACTAGTAGGGGATACAAAGCCATAATTAGGAGAGTAAGTAGGTTGTTGATACCTGCATCCATAAGGTGAAGAAACCTGTCCATACTGCGGACCGTAATAAGGTCCATAGGTCATCGCATGCGATGTCCCATGGGACACTCCGTAGGTAGGAAGATAAGCTCTGGAAGGGGGAAAATACATACCCGAAGTAGGCACATATGCCCCGGACGTAACAAGTTGACCACTAGAAGGGTGAATATAGCCTCCCGAAGCAATGGGTGGTATATGAACTTGAGACACAATGGGTCTAGTAACCACAGCACGGACCTGACTCGCAACCATATATCGGCTCGAAGGACCACGTGAATAAGGTGGAGGATGTACATTTGAAGAACTCAGAACTGAGGATGAAGGAATATCAATGATAAGATATGTACTAGTGCCTATCGTCACCTGTCTCGGACCTGGTATCCTAATCGGATCACTAACCCTAGACCTAGGAGGGGGATGTGATGGAGCTTCCACCACTGGGATGGAAGGTTCAATGTGACTAGTACTCCCAAACCTCTCCGCATGGTAAGGAATGGGATTGCCCCCAGGAATAGTGCTAGGCTCAAAGTTGGATTCAACGTGAAATGTCAAATTGTGCATAGGAAAACCAGTCGTAGCATAACTACCATAGCTAGTGCTAGGAGGGTCAAAGTGAGTCTCGGCATCTTCCGGCATTCCATACCGGTAATGTGTCAACGGGGAATCAGCACTAGAATGAGCAGGTCTATCATGTAAAGATCCTATCTGGGAAATCACGGGACTGAACTCAGCTAGGTCAGGTGAAGGATCATATGTAGGAGTAAATTCCCCATCGTCAACACGAAGGAGAGGAGGTGGCTCAGGAATAGTCTCAGAATGATCCTCCATGGTGCGTGAATCAGTGTGTGACATAGTCTGCCTAGACAGTCTAGGCCCCTCTTCAAAAGGAGGAGGAGAATTGGAAGGCGAAATTCCTGCTAACCAACGAGAACGGCGTGGAACCGCACTCGAATCCACAATGACTCAACAAAAAGCAAAGATTCTCTATTTATTTAAACCCTAGGCCAACTAGCGTGCACAAAGCAATCACTAATAAAATCTAAATCCAAATGCAAGAAAACAAGGGATGGATAAGTGAGCTCCTGAATGTGGCCGGTATGTCTCTCCTAGGAGAGGCTTGAGAGGCGCTTGTCACCACAAGCGGAGGTACGTAACCAATTATTGTGGCCCTCAGCTTCAACGCGTAAAGTGACTGTGCTGTCCGACCCCAACCTGGCTGGGACACATGCAGAATAACCTCTACACGTACCCCCTCAATATCCTAGGTAAGGTCACTAAGGTCACCTCAATATAATCAAAGCTCAGGCGGACAGTCGCAGGCGGGATTGACCGTATGGGCAGGGTAGCAAAGCCCGAAACTCTCGAAAGAGCCCCCAAATACGAATACAATCCTGGCAATATCATTGGTGCTACTTAGTTATGACTAGGGGTCATCCCAATCAATAACCGCTCACACTTCCTCATGCTTAACTCCCGTTTGAGAGGAGGATCCTGAGAACGATGGTTATACCAAGGATTTCACACACTCTCTAGACAGACACCTAGATGTTTTTGTTTAGTGATCTTGGAGAATTGACTTACAATGAACTATTCCAAGATCCTAAAACCTAAGCTTGTTGGTGCACCCTAAAAAAGAAAAGAGTGTAATTCATTTTAATTAGCATTGATTTTAGTTGGCTTTATTACTCAAAAATAGGATATGGTCGTGCAACTAGTGGTGTTAAGATGCAACAGAAGTAAAATGCACACTGTAACAATCAATGCAAATGCATTGTGTCCATGTAAACAGGGTATGGTACTACGTGAAATGCACAATTTCTTCTTCAAATGATGAATGCAAATTTTCCTATATGAAGTCCTAACTAGTACTCCAAAGCAAATCTAGATCTAATGCAAGTACAATGCAAAGTGCAACATGCAATGCATTATGATAAGCAAATGTTTTTGGATTTTTTGAAAATATAAGAGATGCAAAAAGCAAAAGAATGATTCTACCACCCCCAGACTCTGCAAGCACACATAGACAGCATCCAAGCAAAGCACTAAGGTAAAAGAACTCTAATGCACTAATCTCAAACAAAAAATCAAAAATGCCATGACAAGAACTTACCTAAAAAAAATAATTTAGGCTAAAAAAAAAACATTTCCAGTCAGAACCAGAGGTCAAAACAAACTCAGGCAGTGCCAAAGGAGACTCAGCAACTAACAGCATTCACCCAGCAACCCACTAACTTCCACAAAAATGGAAAACTCTAGGGTATACGTGACTGTTCGCAGTAAACGCGTGTGTATACGCGGAAATCACAGAGGAAACCGCGTATATACACGACTGTAAATCAAAAACCCGCATACAACAAGAAAAGGTGCATAAAAACAAGGTAAACAGACAGGCTGAGATAGACTTCACTCCAATCAGACTCTACCAGGCATACATGCCCCCAGAATCGACACAGAAACAAGAGAGAAAGAGCAATTCAAATACATTGAATGCCGAGAAAATCACCCCCAAAGGACAACTACTAGGAAATCCGCAGCAAAGTCACCAATTCTGTTACGGAGAGAAATTCCTATGGCTTGGGGTACCACAACAGATAGATATGACTCCAGAAATCAATCTTTCCCAATATGCAATAGAAATAAAATGTCTAACACTAAAGGATCAGACCTTGTACCTTATTCTGGATGGTTGAAGTAGATCCCCGTTGCGCTTTCCAATCTTCATCTTGAATTGATATAATACTTCCTCAACAACAAGTAAACAATACAAGCATACTATATATCATGGTGTTAGATCTATTCTAGCATATATAATCCATAATGTAAAATCATTTGACATATTTCAATGGATACAATATTCAATCAAATACACATCATTGGACAAGGAAAGATAGTTCTTATTAATATAAATCAGAGATTACAAGATAGATACAACCTATGACGGCACGTCTGTGAATCGGAGAAACTGAATCCCCCACTTGGGCCTCCACCACCTCAATCCTCCATCACTTAGATAGAAAGCTCACTAGAAAAAGGCAAGCTTGGGAAGAACACAACAGTGCTCCAAAGGGACAAAGGGATGCATACTCAAGCATAAATTCTGGCAACAATGGACTATAGTTTCGATGCTTTCAATCTCTCTATATGCTTTCAATGTACCAAGGGGTTCCTTATATATCTTCACAAGGGATAATGAAGGGTCAAATCCGAGCGATCTCAAGGCATATGGAAGGCCAGGAGTCAAATGAGTCGGATCCATGTCAAGGAAAACTACAAAATGATTTGGACTATGCACACATCCCGATGTACGCGGATACAGGGGTCAAACTCACGTATGTACGCGGTTATCGGGGAAAAAGCCGCGTATATCATCTTTTATATTGTTTTTAGGGATGATCAAGGAAACATCAAAGGATAAAATATGGTCCATGGGGTCTAAAGAGTCTGCAGCGGGACAGGGGAAGGCCATACAAAGTGTGATTCACCTGGAGTGGTGAAATCCACTATAAAAACATCCCTAAGTTTGAAGGCAAAAATAGTGAAGATATTGGAGCTCATGCCACCACATTACATTTATGGTGTTCTTCAAATTTGCTGAATGAAGATTCAGTTCAGTTGAGGGTATTCCAGAGGACCTTGACAGGTACCGTGGAAAAGTGGTATATTGAATTGCCTTCTGCTGCTTTCAGTAGTTTTTAGGACTTTGCTAGTGCATTTCTTAGCCACTTTCAGCTTCTGGTCCGATATGATTTTGGAACAGACTTGTTGTCTACTTTTAGGAAAAACAAGGCTACCCACATCTCGGATCACATCCAAGAGTGGAGGAGGCGAAAGAGCCTTATAAAAGCCACTATCCCTCCTGAGTTCCTTTTAGAGTGGTTCCTTAAATCTCTGTTGCCATACATATCTAAGGACATATCCACCTCGGGAGTGACGAATGAAGAAGAAGCCATTCTCAGGGCCCAGCAGTTGGATTTGATTTATTCACAATCTGAGATCTTATATGAGATTATCCCTGAGGCACCGAGGCCTTCGCACTATGCAGAGAAGCCTAAGCCTGGACCCCATGCCGATGGTGTGGTTGGGTCCGTTAACTCTCCCACCGTAGAATCTTTGACTAATCAACTTCATCAGTTGTCTGTCAAACAATCTATAGTGGAGGCAGCAAAGGCTTCCCCCTCCCCCCAGAGTGCAAATGTTTTTCCACAAACCTTTCAGAAGGGCAATCAGCAGCCTGCGGGAAGAAAAAGAAAGGTAAGAAGGGAGAGGGAAACCAAAACAAGCAAAATCCCACAAACAATGCGGATGGGGGCAAGAAAGAAAAGAATAAGGTCAATTCCCCTTGTAAGTTGTGCCAAGAGAACCACCTTACTCACCTTTGTCCCCTTATGGATCAAGCCCAGAAGCTGCTTAAAGCTCAACAACCGGCTGTGCTGAAGGATCCTTTTCCCCAAGGACAGAACTCTGCTTCAGCTTCTAATGTAGCAGGGGGCACTCAAACTACCCCTGACCCAAACTATATCAACATGATTCGATCTTCGACTTTGTTGCAAACAAGGAACAAAAATTATGAGAAAGAGACTCTTGAGAAGGGTAAAGCTATAGGTGAAACTTCTAACCCTCTCACAATAGAGAAGCCTGCTGAAATTATGCTGAAGATACCAAAAGGTGTCTTCAAGAAGACCTTGCATAACCCTAATTCTAGGGTTGCTTCGAACTACTCCGTGGTTGAAGATTTAGCTCAAACCCTGTGTACAATGTCAGCTTTAGAGGTGTTACAAAGTTGTCCCACTCAGCGGGATGCCCTCTTAGCAGCTTTAGGTAGCATGGACTCTTCGAGTCTCATGGCGAAATTTCATTTATCTGATGTTAAAATTCTCCTGCCTTACCATGTAGCCCTATCAATAGATGTCATCCATGGTGGTAAGACCATTGGAAGGGAAGTTGTTGATGAGGGGGCCTCTACATGTGTTATGTCCTTGACCTGTTGGAAGGCTCTTGGATCCCCAGAGCTGGTCCCATCAAACACTTTGCTTACTGCTTTTGATGGAAGATCCTTTCATCCACATGGTATCCTGCCAGCTTTTGAAATTAAGTTGGTAGGAAAAGCAGTGTCTGTTGAAGTTGAAGTGATTGATGCTCCTTTGGACTACAATTTTCTTCTGGGAAGGAACTAGACTTATGCGATGTCCGCTATTGCGTCGGCCGTTTTTCGTGTAGTGTTTTTTCCACATGAGGGAAAGTTGGTTACTATTGACCAGCTTGATTTTACCCGAAAAGGTCGTTTAGAATCTAATGAGTCCGCAGTGCCATTGGTTGATTAGGTCAAAACTGCTACACAGAGCTTGGGGGCTAGAATGTACACATCACTGATGGGCACATTTGATGTTCCAGCCCCGGTTAATTATATTGGTTCTACTAGTGTGGGGAAGTCCATCACTACGGTTGTCGATAGGACTGATCCTTGGGTTCTCCCAACTCCCCATGAATCAGAAGTACCCTTATCTGTAGTGGAGGTCGCTTATCAAGCTATCACTCAAGCCACTATTGATCCCATTCCAGATCCTCTAACAGTCTCGGATGATCTAGAAGAAGTTTATTTGCCCGTATGGGCGGAAAACTCTTCGCATTCTATAGATTTTTTAGACATGGTTTTACCTTCCGATGAAGCTATTCTGGAAGCCATGAGTGGATGTGATAAGATTTGTGAGGATCTTCATCATTGATCCTATTTTCTTCCAGAACTAAGCAGAATAGAAAACCAAGAGTTTCGTGTGAGACTGTCAGAAGATGTTGATATATCTATCAACCCTTTGCCTAGGAAGAAATGTTTACCGAGGGGAATATGGAAAATATTTCTGCTACTATACCTATTAACATCTCTGTAAACCCTGATGTCGTGGAAAACATATATATAGGTGTAAACTACTCTTCTGAGGAAATTGCTATCTATACTGCCCTTTTTAAGGAATTCCGCGATGTCTTTGCCTGGTCATATGAGGAGATGCCAGGCATAGATCCATCGATTGTTGAACATGAAATCTGAACATATCCTGATGCCAAGCTAGTTCAACAGAAATTAAGACCTATGAAGCCGTGCAAAGCGGCGACTGTGAAAGCTGAAGTTGAAAAGCTGTTGAAGGCCGGTTTTATATATCCCATAGCTTTGACTGAATGGGTATCCAACCCTGTTCCTATTGATAAGAAGCAAGGGACTATCCACGTTTGTACAGACTTTAGAGACCTCAATAAAGCCTGTCCTAAGGAAAATTATCCCACACCATTTATAGACCAGATCATAGATGCATGTACAGGAAGTGAGGTGTTTTGGTTTATGGATGGTTTCTCCGGATATAATCAAATTCAAATAAAATCAGAAGACCAACATAAAACTGCTTTCATTTGTCCTTGGGGTACCTTCGCGTACAAGAAAATGCCCTTTGGATTGAAAAATGCTGGGGCAACCTTTCAACGGGCTATGAACTTTGCTTTTCATGACATTAAAGCCATTGTCAAACCATACCTTGATGATCTACCCGCTCATTCTCGTAAGAGGATCCAACATCCAGATCATTTACGGTTGATATTTGAAAGATGCAGATATTATAAAATCCGCTTATAACCCCACAAGTGTGTATTCTGCATCGAGTTAGGAAGATTACTCGGATTCATAGTCTCTAGTAGAGGCATCTAGGTGGATCCTTTGAAAGTTGAGGCTATTGTAAATTTGCCTCCTCCTCGTTCTCTCAGGAAACTTCAAAGCCTGCAAGGAAAGTCTAATTTTATTCGACATTTTATTGTTAATTATGCCAAGATCACTAAGGGTTTCATGTGCATGCTCAAACAGGACACCCCATTTGTATGGGATGAAACTGCACAACTTGCATTCGAGGCATTGAAAAAATCTTTGTTGTCGGCACCTTTATTACGTCCACCAGATTATTCTAGGGATTTTATATTATATCTGGCTGCGTCGAAGTCGACCATTGGGGTAGTACTAGTCCAGGAGGACGATAAGCTTGTAGAGCATGTCATTTATTATCTTAGCTGTGCTTTGGCCAGACCTGAACTTAGATACTCCCATGTTGAGAAATTAGCCTTAGCAGTTGTTTATGCTGTGCAGAGGTTACGTCACTACATTTTACTGAGGACCACCATGGTAGTGGCGGATGTGAATCCGTTCCAATATGTTTTATCCCGATGGATTGTTGGGGGAAAATTTAACAAATGGATAGTCATTCTCCAAGAGTTTGACTTGGATTTCGAGTCTGCTAAGTCTAAGAATTCCTTAGTTTTTGCTGAACTTATAACAGAATTTCCTACTGAAGAAGATGTAGTGGTTGAAGATGACTCATTCCCAGATGAGCACATATTCCTCATATCCACCTTTGATCCTTGGTACGAAGATATTCTTATATATCTACAGTCTTTGAAGTACCCTGTAGCTTCCTCAAGGGAGGAATGACGTAAGTTACACCTTCATGCCAAGAACTACCTTATTATAGGAGATACATTATATCGACGAGGGGTAGATTCCGTTTTGCGTCATTGCCTTACTCATGAGGAAGCAGAGATTGTCCTGAATGATTCCCATAGCGGAGCGTGTGGGTGTCATTTATCTAGGTTAGCAATGGCCCAGAAGATATTGTGTGCAGGTTATTTCCGGCCCATGATCTTTAAAGATTGTGTGGAAGCAGTGAAGCGTTGTCATCCATGTCATCTTTACACCAGGAAGATGCGGTCACATCTTGCTCCGTTATTTCCCTTTGTCTTGGTAGGCCCCTTCATGAAATGGGGGATTGATTATGTGACATGCAACCCAGCCTTGACTGAGGGGCATAAATACATCATTGTCGCTGTTGACTATTTTACGAAATGGGCAGAGGCAATGCCTACTTTTAAAGCCGAAGGGGAAACATCAGCTTTCTTTATATTCAATCAGATTATAGCACGGTTTGGTATACCCAAAGTGATTGTCACTAATTATGGCAGTAATTTTCAAAATGAAATGATGAGGGAACTGACTACCATGCTCGGATTTAGATAAGAACATTCTTCTCCATACTATCCGCAAGCAAATGGTCAGGTTGAGCCTGTCAACAAGAATTTAAAAAATATCCTTAAACGTACAATTGATGTAGCCCGTTCTAACCGGCACATCATGTTATATCCTGCTCTTTGGGCCTACCGAACTAACGTAAAGAGTACTATGGGTTTCTCCCCTTTCCAACTCATTCATGGGGTGGAAGCAGTTAATCCGATTGAATGTGAAATCTCGTCTTTAAAGATAGCCATTCATGTGTTACCTGATATGACTAAGCTTGAAGAACGTCTGGTACATTTAGAATACCTTGATGAATGGCTTAGAGATACATTGACTGCTAATCAGGCTCATAAAAATAGGGTCAAAACTCAGTATGATAAATTGGTCAAACCTAGGGTTTTCTCTGAAGGGGAACTTGTCTTGCTTTGGGACCAAGATAAAGAACCCTTGGGGGCAGGAAAATTCAAGGCAATGTGGTTAGGACCTTATGTCGTGTCGAAGGTATTAAGTAAGGGCACATATGAGTTAGTTGATTTCGAAGGGAACAAGCTGCCTGAGCCTAGAAATGGGCTCTACCTAAAGAAGTACTATGCTTAGGCTTAGCACTTTTTATTGTATTTTTACTGTATGTATTTTTTATGTACATTAGGTTGTCAGTTTTGTTTTTTATACTATCTGTTGGTTGTTGTAGATTTCTTCTGAAAGGTATTTAGGATTCGCTGATGGCGCCAGCCATCACACTTGTAACCTAGCCTCAGCAGCATGGGTTATCTATTCTCCCTCAGGACAGCTTGTTGCCGCAGGAGGCACTTGTCTAGGTCCTGCTTCTAATAATGTTGCTAAGTATAGGGCTATAATTGAGCTCCTATGGGATGCTTTGTCACATGGCATCACCCAGCTTGAGGTCCGTTTGGATTCTTAGTTGGTGGTTTCCCGGCTCAATCGAGCTTATCAGGTACGAAATCCTATCTTATTACGTCAGCTCATGCAAATTCGTTTATTGGAAAGACATTTTGAGGTTATCACTTTCAATCATATTCCACGAAACTAAAATTCATTAACTGATGCATATGCTAATTACATTTTGGATTGGCATCTCACACACATTTTATAAAAATGTATAGCAAACATATAAAAACACTTGTAAATAAACTGACAACAAACACCAATATATATATATATATATATGTAAAATATCTGTCCATAGATAGGTAAAGTCTGATCCTCAAATCCCGTCATATACAAAATGTACAAAAATGTGGATCATAGTCCATCAAAATGTCCTAGAACTAAACTGGACCGCCCTGGTCACTAGGACCTCCTTGGTCCCCATGATCCCTCTGCACTCTGGCTTCCTCAGCCTCCACCGCATCTATGTATATGAGCACTACTCTAACTACTGATCTGAAAAGATGTAGCCAAACCGGTGGAACCCCCACAACAAACTCCTGCATGGCTGTAGGGATATGCTCAATCCGCATAGTAGGTACTCGTTGGGTCAGCCTGGCTAGCTTTCCCTCTAGTACCCTGATCAATCTTGGATCCTCACCCACGACAGGACGAACAAACATGTGAGGGTGCCCTTCAGGGCGGACCGGTCCAATATCTACATTTTGACACATAACTAGGGTTAAGACTTGTACATATGTATCTATATATCATTCTAAAATTCATAAAAATTTGAAAATGATAAAAATTAAAATTTACTTACCTAGCTCTCCCCATGCTCCTCCTGGAGGAAGGATAAGGTCGGGGTCACCTCGGAAGTCCATCCCGGCATATGGAAACTACTCCAATGCTAGAAGCTGTCGTTCCCACCAGGTATAAAATTCATCATCATAGACACTGTGTACTGAGTCTCCTCCTCCTTGATGGAGGAAGATGTCTCCCCACTTGCTCAGCCTTGGCTGACGTGGAGATCTGATCGGTAGAGGTATGGCAAGGCTCAATGCTGGCACTCTCTCAAAGAAGAAGGCCACTAATATTCTTGCATAGCCAAAGTTTTTCCGCCTTCCCCTCTTGTAGTTGGATAGTTGTCTCCTCATGATGGGGGTAACTCCCGAGCACCAATCATAGAGAGCACCTCCAAAACAGTCAACTACCAGCCTCATTTGGTTCCTTGTGGCCAAATGTAAAGATGAGGATCCCGATATTCTCACAATGGTGCTATCTAATACCTAGAGAGTAAAATCTCAGATTTCTGCAACCGGAACGCTGGTTCCTCTTCTTTGAGTACCCGGTGTATAGAACACATCTAAATAGTTTTGGACACTTAAGGGGTCACCGCCCCTACTAGTGCCCTCCAAGTTCACCGGTGCTCCTCGTCGTGACAACCCGGTAATGAAATATATGTCTTCAGTGGTAAGCTCTAAGGTTTCACCTTGTAGGTTGAACATCCCCAAGTCATGATCCCAATAATTTACCATGAACTCAAGTATGTGGACATTGGCCCACATGGGCGATGTACAAAAGAATTTTAGCAGCCCGCTTGTGCGCAATGCATGTATGGTGGGCGCACTTTGGAGTGTCGCTTGATCCATTATTTCGTCCTCCCTTTCCCTCCATTCCAAAACCATCTTTTACCTAGAAAAAACAAGTATTTTGATTTAGTTATTCCACACCAAAATTCAAAAAAATTTGTTTATCTTAAGTCTTTTATCCTTTGCACAGCATACTCAACTGTCTAATTAGACAAGTTATGTACTATACGCGACTGTCTAGTTAGGAAACCCGCGTATAAAACGCGTATACGTGATTTTCCATATCAGCAACCCGCGGATGCGCCGTGCTACAGTTCGGGATGGTTTTAAATATGGAATTCAGACTCAAATTTAATAATTTCTTGGATCAAAATGAAGAGCTTAGGGTGTAGGCGTAAGCAACTGGAGGATTTCGATTTCGTTGGTCCAATTGTCCACAATGATCGAACAAAGGTAGAGGGTAAAACTTGCTTTTTATGGCTCAAAAGTTTAAATGGTGAGTTTTGTTTTAATTTTCAATCTATTTTATGCTATTTTGGAAAGAGCCTTAGGTAGGTGGTAATTTAACCTTTTTTGGACCTTCCTGACTAAGCATGAAAAAGGTTCATCTTTTCTTCTTCGGAAGTTAAGAGAGTTCTTCTATGGTTTGTTTTATACTTTTTCGGCCTCAAGAGACAAAATTGGATGAAAAAGGACCCCCTAGAGTCTTCTTCAGAGTTTTCAGACTCTCTAAATGTGAAAACACCAGCTGAGCATGTACTAGTTTGGGCTCATTAAATCCATGAATCAGTGACACTATCAAGCATTATTTTCCCGTCTCTTCAAGCTTGTTAAAAAATGAAGAGGGATCCGAGTTTACTTTCCTGGACTAGTTAAAATTTAATAGGGAAGGTAAGGAAGAAGTTTTCTCTTGTTTTCAGTAATGGCAGCATGTCCTCCTTGAACATAGCACTCTTTTTTTTCCAATATCCATGTTTCAGTGATTGCTTTTTCGTTCAGCTATTACGTTGAGTTCCTTACTCCTCCTCTTGTCTGTTATACCTGGGGAATCTGATAATGTCTCCTACATGACAGATAGGTCTAGTTGTTCCATCTATAAGTCAACCACTGCCTTGGGTCATCTCTGTGTTGTGCTCATTGTTCAAGGACTATACCCAATGTCTGATCTATAGCCTGATCCCATCATTGTTATATCTATTATCTATTGTGTCTCCCTTCTTTTGCCTAGTTCCTAGTCACTCTTGTGACCCGTTGGAGGATCTATTGCCTTCCTTATCACAGCATGGTTTCGTTTCAGTACTTCCTGCTGACGAAGACCTAGAGTTTTGACGTGTGTACCTCAGGATTCACTTTCATCATTAGTGGATTCCTTTGCTTCAATTGTCGATTATCATCTATTGATTGAAAAACTGTTGAATCCTTTCCATGTTCGACTTCAGCTTACCCTTATTCACATGGCTTGGATTGTACTGGTTCTTTGGGATCCTTTATGAAGACCTTAGTTCCTCAACTATGGACTAAGTTGCGCAAGATTATGTTCTATCCATATACACAGCTTCCAGATCTTTGAAGACTCATCATTATTGTATATTGTGGCTTCAATCCACCTTTGTAATATACGTGGTTTTCATACCCATATCATATGATGTACTCAAATCTTGTAAAAGAGCTAGTGTTCTAGTAAATTGAACATAGCATCCTCAGATGTAACTTTGTATATGATGAGCTCTCCAAAAGATAAAGATTATAATGTATTTTTCCCATCATTTCCCTCTGACCTCACACATTAGGGGGCATCTGTTATCCATTTGAATGGCACCTCTCCGTCCGAGTGCCGACATCCCTCATGTTGGCACACAAAAGGACATCTATGGATTGAGGGTTGCCCAAAACACTATAGATGGGATTATTATGAACTACATTCATCATCCATCCAGCTGGTTATTTTTACCCTTTTTCTATGTCAAGTCATATACACGACTCTCTATATATGCAACTCGCGTGTCATACGCGAGTCTCGATTGTTGCATGTCACATATATATGTATACGCAGGTTGCCTTTAAAGAAAATCGTGGATCATACGCGAGTTGCTAGTCTTGATACCCGCATATACCTACCTTTGACATTAAAAATAAAAATACGAGATTACTTGAGATTATTTAAGCCATTTACCTTAATCTCCTTAACTATCTCAACCTCCTCAATCTTCGAAACTGCCTTATTTCACCTAGTATAAATACAGGCCTTGGGGAGGGTGTTGGATATATACACTGGGAGAGCAAAGTTATGCTGGTGGAGTTTATACAGAAGTCTTTGGAGTAATGGAACTCAGAATCCTTTGGCTGCAGAGGAGTCCTTGTCTTACACGTTGGGTTGTAATCTAAACTCTTTCCATTATTATTAATAAAGAGAATCCTTCTTCCATATTGTTTCTTGAATGCATCTCATGTATTGTGGTTTGATAAATGTTTATGTTTCAGCATCCTATATTTGATTTATCTAACCTTTTTATATATATGAATCATCTTGTATTTGGAAGATTGATCCTTGACAGGTGAAGGAGAAAGAATCCATAAAGACTTTGGAGGAGAAGCAGAGCGGAAGAGGACAAGCTAGGATCAACCGTCGTGTGTTGGGTGAGTCTTTCCCATCCTCCTATTTCCTTTATTGCACTCCAGAGTCAATTGTCTACAAGTTTATTGAGTATGTTGGTAACCCCATACCTTCAGTTATAAGGTGTTTATTCCTGTACAACAGTAATGGAGCTATGTTCTAGACTGTTCGTTATCCTGCATTCTCCTTTACTTTTCTCCATGTCAACCATCCATGTTCTGGACTATAACATTCAACTCACGCCCTAGAAGGATTGTTTGTGACCTCCTCTGGTTGACTCCAAACTACCACTAGTCTACACATTTAAAGAATAGAACGACCTGCATTCTATAAGACCCACTATGTACACTGCCTTGGCTCACCACCATTCCATGTTTATGCTGAAGAAGGATTCGTGTGCCACCTCTGCAGATCATTTGCGCTAGAGAAGGAACCTATGTGCATGTTGTCGAGTGAAAAAAACCAGATTTGCATTGAAGAAGGAAAATGTTTATGCGTTGGCCTATGATCAGTTAAACTCTATTATAGTTGACTAAATTTAGAGACCAGTCAACCACTAAAGGGTCAACTTGCTCATCCCTATAAATCAATTATATAAAGAAGCCTCTATGAGAGAACTCAGTTACCTAGAAAAACAGTCAAGTAAAAGAGTTAGGAGAAGAGTTCTTGCTATGATTTACTCTTGAACTTTGCATTTCTGTTCTACCATCTGAATAAAGAGTTGTATGCATTGTTATTGAATATTGTGTTTAAGTAGAAGTTATCTAGGAATCATCTCCAATTGCTTAGAGGGCCCCTCATCAACCAGAGGTTCATTTTCTTTTTTTAGCTTAGTTTCTTTTCTGTTTTAGTTAGTCTAGTTTAATTTATAGTTTATGTCCATTAGATTATAGTAGATGCTATCTTATTTGTTTTCTGCAATACATTAACTCAGTTTTATTTCAAAAGTTAATTAGTTAGACGTGTGCATGGCTTGTTTTCAGTTATTTGCTTTTAGTCATTTTGTTTCCAGTTATTTTCATTTTTCAGCATTACTTTCAGTCTTTGTTTTCAAGAATATAGAATAAGTTGTTTTCATGAATTTAGAATAGATTCAGTTTTGTTCCTATTTGAATTTATGCATGTTAATTTACAATTCATTAATTATTTTAATATGCAAATGATTCATTTTGTTCAGGAATTAGTTTAAGGTTAATTTACTGTTAATAGGCTTATTTACTTTTCTAATGCATTAGAATTACATATGCATGGCTTCAGCTGAAGATTAATTCATTTAGGTTAGTTTTTACCTTTTTTAATGTGCATCTTGTCATTCGGACAACCTATTTAGTCTATTATTCAGCCTCCCCTTTCATACCTACAGTTCAGTCTGTCATTCAGCCTTTAGTTTTGTTTTTAGTGTTTTTATGTGTTTTAAGATTGTTTTAATTCTATTTTGTTGATGTTTGAATTATGCTTTGTCTATAATAGTTAAATAATAGTTTTTGTTTAACATTTCAGTTAAAGTTTAATTGTTTTAAATTATTTATTAAGAGTTTTAGCATTTTTCTTACTTCTTTTACTTTGAATGTAGTTTAAGTTATTCTTGAGTTTTGTTTGTGATTTTGTCTTATGGTTATATGGTTTTGTGTCTATTCCTTTTGAATTGATTTATTTGTTTGCATGCAAGATTTAGTGTTTTTCGTAGTATGTTTTTAGGTTGTCTTTTATAATTGTGTTTGTAGGATAGAACCTAAGGATATTTCTTTATTAAATTTTCTAGTTGCTTATTTTTAAATTTTCCTTATTTACTTTTATCTATTAAGTTTTCTAGTTGCTTATAAGTTAAGTCTTCCTTTCACTTTAGTCTTCCGTTTGAATAAGTAAGATTGTTGATTATACCTTTTTCAGTCCAAAGTTATGAAATATATTATTTGTTTAGTTAATCTTTTATCTCAGTTTAGTTGCCTTAATTTCATTTTTAGGTAGTTTGACTTAGTTTTTCATTTTGAAATATCTTTTAATCTTTTGTTTGTTAAAATATTCACATGACATTCTCTACCTTCGCATATATTTTGTGTCAACTCTAAGCTTACCAACCCTGGTTGATAATTAAAGAATAGGTTGATTAATTTAGACATTATAACACCCAACAGGTACAAAGATGAACTTCAACACTTCCTACCATCTTCGGACTGATGGGAAAAGAGAAAGAGTGAATCAAGTGCTTAAAGACATGCTTCGCATGTATGTGATGGACAAACCATACTATTCAGAAGATGACTTACACTTAGTATAATTTTCCTATAATAATGGACAGCAAGCATCAGTGGGAATGAGTTCATATGAATCCCTGTATGGAAGAAGGTGTAGGACACCAGTGACTTGGGATAATCCAACGAACAAGATAGTTCTTTGTCCAGAATTGCTCAAGGAAATGGAAAAAGAGGTTGCAAAGATTAGGAAGAATCTGAAAGAATCCCAAGATAGAAAGAAACGCTATGCAGACAAGCATAGGGTGCACAAAGAGTTCTATTTTGGGGATCATGTTTACCTTAGAGTGAAGCCAAGGAATAGTTCCTTGAATCTTGGAAGTTGTACCAAGATATCAACTAGATATTGTCGGTCATTTGAAGTGCTTGAAAGAATAGGGTCATTTCTGTATAGACTTGGATTTCCTTCTAGCACTAGAGCTCATAAATTTTTTCATGTTTCTTTGCTTAAGAAATATGTATATGATATGAAGCATGTAATAAAGTGGGATGTGAGCCGAGTGGAACCCGAGGGAGAGTTCCAAACCGAGCCTTTGTACATCCTCAACAGGAAGGTTACAGTGCTTTGGAATTGAGCCATTGGAAAGGTAAAGGTACAATGGAAGCACTATGCTCCGAATGAGACTACGTGGGAGTTGGAGGATGCCATGCAATTGGCACATCCATTTTTGTTCAATTTTGTAAAGCATTGAGGACAGTGCTAATGAAGGGGGAGGGGAATGTAACACCCCGGTTTTGACCCCATGGTATTGAAATTATGCATGATGTATATATTATATTAAAATAATGGTGAGGAGACCAAGGCCAAGGACCCGGAACTGATTTGTTGGTTTTTGTATCAGTGAACAATGTTGATGTCGATGGTTATAGTCCTAGTCAGGAACAATATATTTTGAGTCATCATGTAAATACACAATTTAATAAAATACCACAACTAGCTATGCACTACAACGTAAGAGATGGGGGCATGATTTCACAAGGAACAGGGAGGGGAGTTAGTTAAACTCCTAGGCCATAGGATGAGACATGATGTCAATGGGGGAACCCATAAAACCTCAGCTACATTTTTTTCCTCTATCCTCAATCATTCAATTCTTCTAGAAGAATGGTTGAGGAATTTAATTCCTTAGGTAGAGCAAGGAATGGCAGTCATATTTCTTGTCTGAGCAAGCCTACAGTATGAGGAAGCCACATTCTTGATCTTGATGCAAGTAAGCACGTGAATGCGTTCCAAGCCTTTTATCCCTCTATCACCCAGTATGTCTTAGTCATTCCCTATTTCCTGAGGGCATTCTTATAATCAATTGTGCATGGTTCACTCTCCTAATTTAGGGAAAGTGGTTGTTCAGTGTGGTTCAACATCCCACAGATGCAACACGAGCTAGCAGAGTGTTTCTATGCATTTATGCAAGTATTTTCCTTTGTTGAGACCCTGGTTGATGGGTTAAAATTTTATTCTAAACTGCAGAGTGGTGTGAACCCTTGTTTCTTTGTGTTGCAGTGTGCAACCCTATGTTGTTGAGTTACCCCGGTTTGGGTCTGGTTGTTGTGATGTGCACCCTGGTTTGGGTATTAATAGTATGCAATAATTAGGAGTGGAAGAGATGCTGAATGGGCTCGATAAACCTAGTGAAGAGTGGAACCTCATGAAATGATAATAGTCACTTGTGAATCTTATCTGCACGACATGAAGACCACTGGAAGGGAAGATATAGCCCGAGGGACTGTGTACTAGAGAAAAGGATACTTCCTTTTGTTGGGGTGCAGATGATGTGGATCCCAGGCTAGATAGATCTTGTGGAGATGTCCCTATCTTTTGAATGAGCCACTAGATTAGCCATTCTTCCTTTCTTCTACCTTAGTAGCCTATGAAACCCAAACATAGATTGGCTTGGCTGAGAGGATGTGCAACCCAATTGTATATTGGCTTGGCTGGGAAGCCTGTGAAACCCAATCAAACATTGGCTTGGTTGTGTCTTATTGTACATTTGTCNGTTGGACAACCTGATAAACACAATTGTATGTTAGCTTGGATGAGTGAGTCTGATAAACTTAATAGTATGATGGCTTGGTTGAGTGGCCTAATAAACCCATATGTTAGTTGGATTGGTTGGTCCTTAATGTGAATGTTAGCTTGACTGTGTGAATTCTGATAAACCCAACGGTTAGGTATATTGGCTATGTATCCTAATAAAACCAGTAGTGTATTGGATTATTTCCTACAGTCTAATAAATGCAACTGTGTGTTGGCTTGGCTAGACATTCTGATAAACCCAACTGAAGGTTGGCTTGATTGTGTGTGATATGATCCAGTTCTATGTGAGTCTGTTGTTCCCTCATTCCTTGTGGAAATCATGACTAACTCGGGGGTGGAAGTTGTGTTGAGAGATTAATGAACACAAATGGCCTATGGTTTGGTGGAATGTTGCAAAGAAATAACTAGTTGTGGTATAGCTTCATCTTCAAAATAAGTATTCTCTATTATTCTTATTTATGCAATGTATTTTCTTATGAATGAATTAAATATGATGAATTCTTGCTAATGATTTCAGTAGAGTTTACCATTTTTAAATGTTCCTACATATGCATATGTATATGCCTTCTATGTTTCAATGCATTTTTCTTATGATCGTGGAGGATAGAATCCTACTTAAAGAGTGAGAGGGAATCTGACTTAATCTTTTCTGCACCGCAGAATATGACTGCGAAAGGCAGAGGAGATAACTTCAAATAATGAATAATGTTGTTTTTCTACACCCCAGAATCCTCTTGGGGAAGGATAAAGTGCGAAGCAGAAAAAGAGCAAAAAATTCCAAGGGAAAAGTGTGTTTTTCGCACCCCAAAATCCGCCTGCGAAAGGCGGGAGGCCGAAGGTGGAAAATGGGAAAAAGGTTAAGGAAAAAAGTTGTTTTCTAATTTTTTAGGTTCACAATGGAAGGTGGAAAGTTGAAAGACAAGTGATCGTTTCATGATTTTTTCTGTTTACGGGGTCCGCAACGGAAGGCAGAAAGGCGGAAGTCGGAAGGAGAAAAGTCGAAAGATAAGTGATCGTTCCACATCTTTTCTCATTTTCTAGGTCCACAATGGAAGGTGGAAAGGTGGAATTTGGAAGGTGGATGGTTGAAATACAAGTGATAGTTTTGTAGTTTTTCTGATTTACGAGTTCCGCAACAGAAGTCGAAAGGAAGAAAGTGGAAAGATAAGTAATCATTTAGTGGGTTTTTCAATTCCCAAGTCCCACGGAAGAACGATGAAGGGTGGAAGGCGGAAGGAGGAATGTGTTTAGATGAATCCATCACATATTATGTATATGGTTCATGAATTCCATAGCATAAGGTGGAAAGGGGAATGCAAAGGGTGGAGTGTGGAAAGGACAAGTTCAGTGCAGAAAATGTTTTTCTAGTCACAGAATTGATCTTTCAAGGGAGGAACGAACGTTACACTTATGTTTATGCTTAAAAATTACTATTAAAGGATGTTATATGACCCATTATTGTGTTCAAGAGAAAGATTTAATAACTTTTAAATTATTCTGCATTATATCCAGGTGTAGGAACCATGTTCATGACATCGTGGTATATCAGAGAAGGATTAGCAGTCGCAATTCTCCTCCAAGGCAGGAGGGGACATGAAATATGAGTCTCAAGGATATCCTTCTCATGCACAACCCATAGTTTCTCAATAACCTATTAAACTTCCGGTTGGTCAAGTGGTTAAATCAATGCGATATTTGGTCAATCCCACTCTTCCTTCAGAGATTGACCTTCATAAAGTGATTGAACCAATGCGCTCTTTGGTCAATCCCACTCTTCCTTTGGTGAGTGAATTTCACCAAGTGTTTGAACCAATTCAGTCTTTGGCCAATCCCACTCTTCCTTCAAAGAGTGATTTTCATCAAGTGGTTGAATCAATTCCATCTTCAATCAATCCCACTCTTCCTTTGGAGAATGAATTATATGTTAGTCTTATTTTATTCACTACCAGTTTAAAAATCTCTAGACAAGGGGGCACTTACTTCACTTTGAATGACCCCCCCCCCCAATCCCTCAGATTGCTTCCTTTAACTGGAATAACCTAGTTGATCCATGCCTTCGTTCAGATGCACCTTTTCAAAAAAAAGGTCCAAATTGAATACTATATGATTTCCCATTGTATTGTACATGAAGGAGCCTATGTTAGTATTTTATCTGCACACACTTGGAGAAGAATGGGATCTCCCATGTTTATGTTGACTGATAGTTAGGTACCAAATTTTGATAGAAGTGCTAGCCAAAATTTGGGATTTCTTACTCAAACATATGTTACTTTTTGTTGGAAGGTTTTCTTAGTTGATTTTATGGTGATAGAGGACCCCTTGAACTTTAATATTCTCCTCGAGTGTGATTATGTTTATGCTATGAAATTTGTGATGTCTTTGTTCTTTTGTGCAATATACTTTCCTCATAATGGAAGCATCATCACTATAGATAAGATGGCATTTGTTGATCCCTCTTCTTACCCGACTACAGACCAATTATTTCCTTTGTTAATTCCCAGTGTTTTGGTAGACACTTCCCTGCCACAACTAAATTATGCGCCCTCATATCCCTCATGTCCAATTTCTATTGAGAAGAATCCTTTGGACTCATGCTTACCTTCTTGGGATTTGGTCCCAATAGTTGACCAAGTGATCTATCCAATAGGTATTTTGGAGCCTTCTCTCCACCCTATTGATCCAATTAAATGTTTAGACATGTGTCCTATGTAGGATGGTATCCTTCCTTTAGATGAAGAAGTTCCTAGAGTCTATGATATAGTCTGACCTTCTTATGGATGTATAATTGGTTGTAGTTAAGTATAGACTTGAATTTATTATTGAGTTTGATATGTCTAATGATCAATCCTCCTATGTTTTCATTGTTGAGTCTTTAGACTCTCCCATCAAACAACAAGTTAGTGATCCCAATGAGTTTGACCCTTCTTGTATAATTTTCAACTCATTTGATGTTAAGTTTTTCCTTACAAGCCCCATAAGTTGTGTCAACTTTATATTTCCTCTTGAGTTTGATATTATTGATTATAAATCATTGGGCCTAAAAACTATAGAGTCTTCCTTGGTTAATGTTTCCTTGACTATGCACTTTTTTGAAGAGTACGAAGTTAAAAATGTTTCTACCAAAGTGACCTGTATTAGATATATTATTCTGAGCATGATTTTGATCTTGTTGTTTCTTAGAGACAAGATTTTGAGTAGGATTCATAAATTTTTATTGGTATCACCTTTTGTTCAAGTTGTAACCACATTTTCCCACACCTTTCTTGCACTTATGAACCTGATGTTGGCTTCCACACTTTTAGATCATTGTATAATCCCTCATCTATTCTCTCATCATCGCCCATCCTTGTATTATTCTTTTATTGCAACTTGACACATTTTACTTGGAGGATATGTCCCCCTAGTGTCTTTATCTTTCTCATGTTCCTTTCACTATGATTAGGTCAGTTCCTCACGCTTTGAACTAGTTTTGCATGTATCTGTCACTTGTATCCTCTGATTTAGAGAATTCTTCTTGCTTTCCTTCGAGCTCGTTAAAAACAGTAAGAATTCCATGAGTCAAATTTTATGGACTCGTTAAATCTTTATGGAAAGATAGGGACTTACCTTTCATCTCTGATTTCACTCCCTAAATATTCCTAGATTTGCAGGTTCGCTTGTCCCTTCAAACTCATTAACGGATGTGAAGGAACATACACATAGGTATAAGTTTCTCTTTTTTGGGCCAGGTGGATTACTTACAGAAAAGGAATAATCTAGTCGGCTATGGGTAGAAGAGTATCTTCAGGTGTAGGTTTATCTCTTTCTCAGGCTCGAAGGACTAAATTTACGAAAAAGGAACTTGTTCGACATTAATTTTCTCTTTTTCATGATCTGGTTTAACTATGAAAAAGATTCAGAGTGCTCTTTATGCCATTTCCATGCACGTTAAAACTTCAGGAAAAAACCATCGAGTGATCTTGCTTTCCTTCACACTCATTAAAACTAAAGTGTTCTACTTTTTTGAAGGAGAATTTGTATGGCAATAGTTTAACCCATGTTAGGACCTTGCTGACTAACTATAAAAAAGGAATACCTTATTTATTCTGAGCTAAGAGAGTTCTCCTTTGGATTTTTTAATACCTTTTCAGAATTTGGAGACTAACCTTACAAAAAAATGCCCCTCTAGAGTCTTCTTTGGAGTTTTCAAACTCTCAAATTATGAAAACACCGATGAGATTCCACTAATTCGGGCTCGTAAAATCCATGAATCAATGCTTTATCAAGCATTCTTCTATCTCTTATTCGATATTTCCAACAATTAAGAAGGTCCCAAGTTTTCTTTTTTGGACTTGGTAACCTTTACATGAAAGAAGGAAAGGGAAGTTCATTCAAATTTCTTGTATCCTAGAAACAAGTATTTTCTCCTTGAACAAAGCACCAGTTTTAAGTCTATCAATATTTGGGTTCTAGTTTTTGGGCTTAGGATTCATCCTGATCTCATATTTGTTAATCCTCCAGTTGGTTACTTTTCCAATTATATGGAGACTCTGTTAGTGTCTCCTACACTGAAGATTTGTATCATTCGTCCCTTGGTGTCAAAAAGCTTCCTGATTCATTATTATGATGTTCTCACTATTCAAGGATAAAACCTCTATTGTCCATTTTGTAATTTCCTTGACCATTTGTGTTGGAAACTCCCTGGTATCAGTTCATTACATTCAGTCTTTAATGGTCCTTAGTGCAAAATTGTGTCCCAGTTTCAAATAAAATGGGTCTATGACTTCCCTCATGTTAGATGATGGAGGATGTTTTAATTCCTTCCTTCCAATAGATCTCTTTCTTTCGATTTCAACACATCTCGCTCTGGGAATGAGATATAGAGTATATGATAGTACCTTGGGGATTGTAGTCATAAGTGGAAATTTTCCTCACTATTGGGTGGTTATAATACCTTAATGTCTCCTAATTTATGGATTATTTAGGTGTTCGACTCCAAAACCATTTATTCACACTTGTTATAATGTACTAGGTACCTTGGGGACCATTTTCATTACTAGTGATTTCATGTTTTTTACCTGTTCTCATCAATGATCAGTAATTAAACGATTTCATCCATGTTCGATGTCAAATCCTTTATTCACATGGTTAGGATTCAAACCTTTGAGAAGTTTGGATTGAATACCTTGGGCCGACAATAGCATCATAATATTTTTGTATTGCTTGAGTTGCACAAGACTTTGTCAAACCTCATATGACATTTTATAGGACATAGATCCACCTTGTATTATTGTGGCTATGATCGATTATTGAGCATGGATCCACATTGTTCATTTGTGGCCATGACTCCTTTAGATTTCATAAAGCACCTTTTTTCATATTGTGCGGTCATGATAGTTACATCATTTATACACATGTTGGATCCATTTGTATCTTTTTGGAGATATTTTGTATATGGACATGTATGTCCTGGAGATTAGTTTTTTCTGACATTTATCTCTCTTTGAAGTACCTCCGTTTGATCCTATGATCTTGGATTCTCCAGTCTCTTCAACTCCTCATCTCAATTGTTTCCTTTTTATAATTTATTTCGGCTACCATTTTACTCCTTAACCTAATACACTAGGGGGGAATATGTTGTAGCCCAAAAAGGCACTTCTATGTCCATGACAAATTTAAATGTTTTCTTTGCCTAATGACACTTTCATAGCAACACTTCATGAAAGCTACTGTGATTCACTCAAAGGAATCCTATGGATGGAAGGGCCATTTTTAGAGTTTTGTAACTCTATTTAACCTCTTTTCTGGACCACTGGAAAATGTGTTGGACCATGGAACAACTTTCTAGAAGACATCAACTCCTGAAAATGCTCGCAAATACCCTAAAAATGGGTTTTTTTACCCATTCACGAGTTTTCCTAAGGAAACCTGCATTTTACTAGCGTCTTTGTTGAATTAAACTTGCGTATATACCCTGAAGTGGTAAAAAAACATCAAAACATGGAAAAATATCAAAACTTGGGTGGTTTGGTTGGATTTGGAACTACTCCACCAGTTGTAACAAATATATTTTTTATCCTAACCCTTTAGATAAGTATACAAGAGAGGGAGAGGGTTCCATGAAAGGGGACTTAGCCTTTGATATTGTTATGCTGATGAAATTGGGAATATCATCCCCTATACCTTTTCCCTATCTGTAATCTCCCATTGTTGCAAAGATTGAAAGTTAAGATTCTTGGAGAAGAGAAGTAGAATATCTAGATCGAAGGTTTCACGAGGTTTCTTACATGATGAGAAGGTATATCTTGTACTTATTCCATTGATTAATAAATATTTGATTCTCTACCCTTTCCAAATCAGTGTATGATTTGTGTTGTATGTTTTTTTATGATTCCATGTTGATTTTTATTATATTAGGATTTCAAATTGTATTGAATGTCATCTCCTTACATGTGGTCAAATTGGTTTGAGGAAGGTTTGATGTTTGTTTTGCAGGATTCTTGGATTGGAGAGAAAGACGAGGGATAAAGAAGCTTGAATCAACCTTTGGTCTATAAGGTATGAACCCTTCTAACCCTTGAACCTTGTTTATATTCATGCTTGAAAAGTGATATATATTAGTATTTATACCCCTATTATGTTTGTGGCCTTGACCCGAGCCATAGGAACACTTTCCCTGCCAACACATATGAAAAGGTATAGGTTAAAGGGGGGCACATGATTTGTTAAGTTTTGATGGTTATATCAGATATTATAAAATTTAGCATCATAACAATATAACCATAGCCAAAAGGATCATTGAAATATAGAAAATAATAACCACACAAAAGAACAAAAATATTTATCCTGGGAAACCCTCATGGGGAGGAAAACCCAGCAAAAAATTCCTCTGTATAAGATGTATAAAAGACAAACCCCAAAACAGGTTTTCTCCTCCTTTTGTTCTCTCTCTCTCTCTCTCTCTCTCTCTCTCTCTCTCTCTCTCTCTCTCTCTCTCTCTNTAAGAACCATAGCTCCTCTATTTGTACATATTTGTGAATTGACTTTTGTACTAGACAAGTCGGCCCCAATAAACTTTCTAGGCTGACTTCACCTAGGAATACTCAAAAATAGTATTTTATATTATTTATTAGGGTACTAAAGACTTGACACAAGTGGAGGCTTTACCTCATGACTCTATGATGACCAAATACAATAGTAACACCCCATCGGAGGAATAATAAAATCTAGATTGGGTTACATTAGTAAAATACATTAAGAATATCCTTTGAAGTTACAATATTTCAACACTCCCCTTTAACAAGAAGGTTATTCTACTGACTACATCATCACATACTATAGGAGAACAGAGAGACAATTACAATGGTACATCAATGTAATACATCTATACGTCATAGGAATTTTTCCACAATCAGTAACATGGAAAAGTTACTCTTTATATTATGCATCACATGATCACTTGATCCTTTTGCAGCAATGCTTCGATCCTTCATAGCAGCACTTCGATCTTCTAATCCTTTACTGTAGTGCTTCGATCTTATGATCCTTTGCAGCAGCACTTCGATATTTCGATCCTTTATAGCATCACTTCAATCTTCTCTATCCTTTGCAATGAAACTTCGATCTTCTCAATCCTTTGTGGTAGCACTTTGATCTTCTTGATCCTTTGCAGCAGCACTTCGATCTTCTCGATCCTTTGCAGCATCACTTCAATATTATCTATCTTTTGCAAAAGCACTTCGATATTCTTGATCCTTTGCAGCGAAACTTCGATATTCTCAATCCTTTACAGCATCACTTTGATCTTCTCTATCCTTTACAACAACACTTCAATCTTCACGATCCTTTGCAGCAACTCTTCGATCATCTCGATCCTTTTGTAGCAGCACTTTGATATTCTGTAGCAGCCTTCAAATCTTCTTGATCCCTTGTAGAAGCACTTCAATCCTTTTGCAGCAGCACTTTGATCCTTTTGATCCTTTGCGGTAGCACTTCGATCCTTCTTAATCCTTTATAGTCACATTTTGATCTACTCAACCCTTTGCTACTGTAGTTCAATATACTTGATCCTTTGCCACCACGCTATTTCCAGTACACATGATCTATTTAAGGGATGATCAATCCTGATCACTTTAGGACATAAGTCCAAGGACGATGAAGTTCTCCATCATCATGATCCATGAAATTGATTAGCTGAATCATCTACAACTAGATGTAGATCTCAACTGCACCCAGTGTCGGCCCTATCGTCCTTGAGGACTCATCGTATCCCATCCATACCACACAGGTTAGGACCACTCACAAGTGAGTGTTATACTACAGTATCTACACTCACATGTAGGTATACTCTACCATGTAAGAGTATTTTCTGCAGATTAGATCTCGACTGCATTCAAAATGTCATCCCAATGTAGAACATCCATACCGCATAGGTTAGGACCAATCCCAAGTGACTGTTATACTACAGTGTCCGTGAGGACTCATCATAGAGCATCCATACCACACAGATTAGGACCACTCCCAAGTGAGCGTTATTCTATGGTATCTACATATGAATGTAGGAATACTCTCCATACAAGAGTATTGTCTGCGGAGCAGATCTTGACTACATACAAAATTTCAGTCTTGTCATTCATGAGGACTCATCATAGAACATCCATACCACATAGGTTAGGACCACTCCTGAGTGAGTGTTATTCTACGGTATCCATAACTGAATGTGGGTACTCTCCATATGAGAGTAACATCTATAGGGCCATCCTTAGCTAGTAAGGACCACTCTCATGAACAAAGTCTTATACCTGCCATCCTCAAGAGAGGATACTATCATCCATAGGTGAATGTGGGAACTCTCCATGCAAGAGTAATATTTGCAGGTCCATCCTTACCTAGTAAGGACCACTCTCATGAACAGAGTGTTATACTTTCCATCCTCAAGATAGGATACTATCATCCAAAAATAAATGTCAGAACTTGTCCACATATTCAGGTGCAGTTGGCTTCTTCCATGCTGGAGCATCACTATGTTAGATTTTAAAAATTAAGCTAGGATTATGATCTTAGGATCTTTAACTGAGAGAACAACACGCACAGCAAAAACACAAGAGACAAGAGACACAAAGAATTTTCCTCGAGGAAACCATAAAGGAGAAAACCCTGCAAATTCCTCAGAGATAGAATTAGCACCAAAAGTAAAACCCGAAAACATAAAGATGATCTCCCGACAGCAGTAGTCTCTCTCTTGTCCCAGCAACTTCTCCTCTCACTCATGCACCCTAATGTGTGAGTGTGTGTGTATGATAAATAGAGAGACTCACTCTCTATTTATATTCTTTCATTCACTTAAATCCCACTCCAACATGTCAGCCTCACTTAACAATTACTTACTAGAGCCGACATCTCTAGGAGGGTCTAATAACCCTAGTGCCCCACAACTTGTGGGGAATTTGCCTCCTCTGACCAACAAGGAGGTTTATCCTTAACACAATGGTAGGGACTATTTCCCTGACTTACAATGACTCACCCAGGGCCAACTTCTCTAGGATAGTCTAATAACCCTAGGGCCCCATAACTGCGGGGAATTTAACCCTTGACCAGTAGGAGGGTTACCCACAATGACTTGACATGACTTATTACATTATAGAAACTTCCTGGAATAAACATCAGGGTATGACATGACTCAATTACATTATAGACACATCCTGAAATAAACATCAGGGTAAAATACATAATATATACAGATGAATGCATTCCAAAGTTAGAATTACATCAACAATCACTCTTAACTAGGAAGGTATTCTCTCGA
Organism: Pseudotsuga menziesii; assembly: GCA_001517045.1. NCBI lineage: Eukaryota > Viridiplantae > Streptophyta > Pinopsida > Pinales > Pinaceae > Pseudotsuga > Pseudotsuga menziesii. Next base: position 98,128 of record LPNX010033074.1, read on the forward strand.
CATAATTTATCAACACAATTCTTCTTCTCTTTATCATCTGGATTGTTATCGATTCTTCGTCATCTTCACCTTCAATTCATCTCTATCTTCAAGTCACCTTCATCTTCAATTCATCTCCATCTTCGAATCTGGATCATCACTCGATCTGGATCATCATCACTGGATCTGGATCATCACTCGATCTAGATCATTTCTATAGCATCATCTCTGGATCGGGATCATCCCTTGATCTGGATCATCTTATTAAATTGAGCACATAGATTTGTGAACAAACACACAACTCACAGATCACACAATTTACTCAGTTATTCAAGAATGAAACAGTGCAAAAATGGCTTGTAGCTGTGAATGCTTTTCATTAATCAAAGAGTAATTAGATAGATAATTACAATGAAGCACAATGGCTTTAATAGCCACTAGCAATTCGAATCCACATGAGGAAGTTCAAATTGATTAGACTTTACTTGACTGTAGGTAACCAAGGCCTTGTCTAAATCACTATCACAGGACTCAGTGGTTAACTGACCTTGTCTAAACCATAACCGGAGTTCATCAGAGCTCTAAAACACAACTAAAGTGTTACATCCAGTGTTGACTAAGGTTAACTGACAGTGGTAGGTGAGAAATGCGCCCCACATGTGTTCAGTCAAGTAAACCTAGTGCTAACTGAATGTCGAGGACTAGAACTGAATGTAACTGACTCCTAACTTAGCTTGACTAGTCATTAACTGAAGTGAACTGACCTTGGTTGGTTTTGGCACTCCCAGTGGCTTCC
>LPNX010033074.1:101019-120685 GCA_001517045.1 Pseudotsuga menziesii
ATAACAAATTCAACTTATTCAATCCATTTATTCAACTTTTTTAATGATCTCTATTCATGTCCAATTATTTTTACCCAATGAATGCAAATGAGCTATTCAACTTATTCAATGCTATTATTTTTGTGAATCGATATAATGGCTTCTTGCCAATGATGCCATCTTCATTATTGTCACAAAATATACTAAATGGAGCAAATCCATGGTTTTTATTACAATTGTATTTATTCAGCTTATTTCATGATCTCTATTCATGTCGAAGATATCCACCCAATGAATCCAAATGGCCAATTTAACTTATTCAATGCTTTTATTTTTGTGAATAGACATAATTATTATCACAAAATATAGTAAATAGAACAAACCAAAAGGTTTTTATTAAAATTATATATTTTAAATTTTGTTTTTATGTTGTTTGCCATGATGCCATGTTCATTATTGTCACAAAATATAGTAAACACCATAAAGAACTTCCCAAAATATAGTTGTGTAATAAGAAATCAGCTAATAACTTATATGAACTATGTCAACTTGTGGTGCAGGAACATTCATTTGAACCTAGAGATTTCTAAGGAGCTCCCCTTTGGCTTAGATTGAGCTGAAGCAAACTGCATAGAGGTTTACCTCACATAAGAGGAGACAAAAATAACAAGACAATTCTCACAGTTGCAAATCTTGAGCATGTAACCATCAGGATCATGGAAGAAAAGTTGGACGATGTACAACCCTTCATCTTCCACAACACAATTTTCATATTTTCTTTCCATTTGTTACAATTTATTTTCCACTAAAATAACATCTGGGCACTGCGAGAGAAAAAATAGGAACATTGATCACGAAAGCTCTAAAATGAAGCAAATCCTTCTAGAATAATAGTAAGAATCTCTCAAAGGTGACTATAGGACTTTAAGTAAACCTGAAAAGCGATTTGGTTATCTCTTGGATCGATCTTAGTTTTCTTAGGGAGATCATCCCAAGACCTGCACTGTAAGAGATGAATCCCCACATCATAACCGAAGAAGCTGGACATCAACAACATTTTAGATCTATCGGAAGATATACGAAATATTATATTCAGACAGTAATGTTGGGTAAAGTACTATATTGACCCAAATATCTTACCAAGATCCTTCAAAATCGAATGAAGATGGCCTCCTAACTTGCTGAAATCCAAGAACATTCTTGTAGAATCCATGACAGATTTGCAAACAAATGAAACGTGATTGAGAGATACCAAAGGCAAAGGTTGGGAAATTGTTGTTTTTTCATAGTCTACAAACGGAAATTAATAATTTGGTAGGAACCGGTTTTCGGAAATGATTTACACTCTTCAGGGCATTGCGCAACCATCTCCTTATTAAAGAAGTTTTAAGGTAAATAATAGAAATCATCCGTAGCCAAAGTGTCACAATTACTTGTTTCCTTACAATATTGGTTAATTACTTCTACATTTATTGAGCCATTATTTTCTATTATTCTATAGTTTTATTTGGATTCCTAATTATGGGTGGAGTGTCTACTCAAAACTTTGAAACTTTGAGACATTTCTAAATTCCAACACAATGTAATCCAAAAATTCTTAAATGATGACTACTCATTGTGAAAACTTGCATACACAAATATTGGAAAGTCGTGATTTTTTTAGTACTAGTAGAAAACATTAGGAAATGTTGGAGTAAAAAAATCTTGTAGCAAGTTGCCCCAAGAAGAGTTTTCTTTATAATTCCAACAAGATTTATGACAGATTGTTTGAATTACAAGTTTTAATAGTTCAAATTGTAGTATGGATTTGTTCCAATGAGAATAAGGTCTACAAATCCATCTATAGTGGCTAAAATTACAAAATTATGAAATTTCACTATCAAAACTATGATTTTCCATTGTCGAATTCTATCAAACGACCTAACATGTTGGAGAGAGAAATTTACTCTAAGATTATATGGCTCCATAAATGTTGTGCTCACTATTTCAAATGATCATAACCCCATCAATAATTTATGGATACAAAGTATGGGGACCAAGTATGTCCAAACATAGATAGTCCTAGATTAATCAAATAAAAAATCCTATGTTAACTATTATCTCATAGTAAAAATACAACAACCCTTCAAGATACTTCTGGAGATGGGGATATACCCAAAGAACTGGAGGCACTGAAAAACCAATTTTATATAGATAAGAAATCACAGACATGGATAGCAACATGGTTTTGATTAAAATCAATGAAATTAAGCTAAATTGAGGAAGAAAATATCAAATAGGCATTGTAGGAAAAAAATAACATATATGAGAAATAAATTACCGAACAAATAAAATAATGCCAAAAAATAATGTACATGCAGAAAAAAAAATGAAGAAAACACAACAATATTTTATAGACAACTTCAACAACAAAGTAGAGATAAAAAAATAAAACTACTAAAAACTTAACATCCCATGACATAGAAAATAAGTAATAGCTCGACTAACAACCAACAACACAAAGATTAACATGTGAAATAAAACAGAGAGTGAGAGAGTCAGATATAGTAAGCAGAGGCCGGTCCAGAACATGAATTATCAATTTTTTATGGTCCATAATGACATATTCCAGGTCCTTGATAAACCGGTAGAGCAGCACGCCAAAGAGCAGGTAAATGATATCAGCTGGTTCAGGATAAAGTTCAATTGTTGTTGGTGGATAAACGGATTATGATTCAACGGGTGGGATAATAAAAAGTATAGATGCAATATAGTATATCGATGTATTTATTGTTATATTTATTGTTGGTACACGTAGATATTCTTGTATAATATATGCCCTCATACTCTCGAAAGGATAGATGTCATAAATCCTCCAGGTTATCCTCATCTACGTCATCCTTGACAATTTTGCTGCTTGGCTTTGATAAGAGGATACTCAGATTGGGTATTCAACTGTGACTGCTTCTCTATTTGACTGGGCTACTTGGATTTTTCGGGCTGCTAGGCGGGGATTTTTTCCATCTTGTCTGCATCGGGCAAGGGCCTCCACTATTAGATTTTTAGCCTGGTCAACTGCTCTTTTTATACTCCTACCCCATGTTCAACTATAACACTTGATTTCTATTTCTTTCATGTTCCCTTGTAAGTTACCCTTTTCTGTCTTCGTAGGCCAACTCATAGCCCTCAGAACTTAGATATAATAGTATTTATATATGGATGAGAGCAGCTAATTACTGGCCAAAGGGGCACTGAACAAAGTATCACCTTCCAGAGAAATAAAATACTGCCATATAATAAGTTTTTATAGTGTGGCATGGGGATACTTTGAATCTCTTTATGTTCTCCAAATAACTGAGAATACTTCACCAATATACTACTATCCAACTGCTTTTGAGCCTCTAGCTTTCCTTGTCGTTCGAGATCTGTGTGCCATGAAGCTTCAACATTACTGTGTGTGTGGTTGGAGATCATACTCTAGTTATGTACTTATATGTAAGTAAATAGATGGGAAAGATGCTAACGCACCTGAGAGGGCAGGGCTCAGCCCCCACAGAGATTTTCATAACAACCCCCCTACCCACATTCATTTTGCAGCCCGGTGCTTTCTTTCAAAGAACGAACGATCCCGCCTAGCCACTCTAGACCAATTCAAATAAGATTAGGACAGCTGAAAATCCCAAAATGGAGTGAGGCACTGCCATTCGTTCATTGTCGATAGCCCCTCATTGCCAGCAAAAAAACTAAGTCACGGGATGGGTTGATTACTGCTAATCCAACCAGGAGACCATACCCCTTCGTTCTAGCTTTTTATATACCTTCCCTTTTTTGTTAGACTGCACCACCTAATAACTCAACCATTAGGGAGAGGGACGAACCCGAGGAGGGAGGCGGGAGTGGAGCTCCGCTCCCTTGGCCACCATTGAGGGGCGGCTCTTTGGTGGCCAAGGGAGCAGAGCTCTGCTCCTGCCTCCCTCCTGCCACCACATAGCAAGTTGTCGATTTCCTTTTTCCATCTCTTGATGGGACGAAGGAATCCATATCATCAGCAAAATTCTAAGCCGAAAGCGCTCTTCTTTCACAGGTCTCTCATCGACACTGAAACCCTCACTTTCCCATCGGGTAGATTTTGAGGACAAAGTAATTGGAGAACTGCCAAACAGACTCCGTTGGGAGACACAAGGTAGAGGAGAACCGCTCTGTACAAGGTGTTGATAGAGCATCGCACACTGCTATACTTGATTGCTTAGTTTTCTCTCCTGACAGGAACTTGGATGAGTCAATTGGCTGAGTTTTGAGCTGGTGTATCCTCCCGGGACTTCTTTATTCGTCAATATCTATACCCCGTGACTTTCTTGCTCGAAAGAGATTGCCAGTGGAGCCCCAAAAGTGGCTATGAAAGGGCAGTGTGGCAAGCATATATCTTGTTGGTTATTTATCCCATGGGATACCTCCTGGAAGCAACCACAGGAGTTCATCAGCCAGTTGAGTCAACCTATCCTCTGACTTCTCATTTCAGAAACTATTGACCCTAATCATCAAAGGAGTCCTCCCTGTCAATGGGTTACTAGGCTAAGAACATTATCTCTTCCTTGCTATGAAAGCCACCTATGTCTTTGTGCAAAACAAAAAATCTCAGAGGGCGAGTGAAATAGGGGCTGAAGGCTAAGCTCTTTTCATGGGAAAAATCCATGGAACCCTCCCACACTTGTAGTTTCTATACTTATGATGACAACAAAGTGAGTTCTCATCAAGAAGGAGCAGAACAATCTCTAATTGATTATACTACCTTGTCCACATGAAGAGTATCGAGAAAAGGTTTGGGAATTTAACAAGTGAGAAGGTGGCATAGAGTAGCTGGAACTGAACGGGTGCCCCCTAAAACCTTGCTCCCTCTTTTCGTGGCTGCTGATGGATTTTGATTTCGCCCTTTGATCTAACTTTGGAATAAGTAAATAGGCCCTCGCGAGGAATATATCAATAAGGGTGCATCCGCCCAGGAGATCTTGGTTGGTCTCCCCTCTCTATAACCGACCCCATTAAGTAATTTCCGGTGGACAGCTTACCCTAGTGTAAGTATAATGTAAATGTCAACTAGTGTGACCTTCTACTCATACCTCCTATTTTTCTACGACTGCTCTGTCCCCCGCCCTACCCTATGCTCAGATCCCACAGCATAAGAAACTGGAAAGTAGACCATATTCCTCTCTCTATTGGATGCACCTTACACTTCTCATACATATGTTTATTGGTTATGACTATATCCCTACAGCCCAATGGCCCAACCATCCCAGTATTCCATTCCGGTATCCAATCCTAGGAGCCCAAGCCGAGCCCGGTAGCCAAGCCAAGTTGAGTCCCTCCAACTTTTGAGTTCATCAGTCTTTCCTCAGTAGTGGCTCCCCCGCCTCAATGAAGAGATGTTAATCCATACTTCTTTATTAGTAACATACTCTCTTACTTATTCATCACAAGGCCTCACGGGGCCTTTTCACTCTCCAATTTTCCTCTGGACTACCTTAAGGTCCTTAAGGTATTATAAGCCCCTCCTTGTTAGTCCCATTGCAATGGGACTGCTGCTTTTGCTTCTTGTCCTGGGGATGTTGGGAATGAAGCTGGTTGTGTTGCCTTTGCCGGGGATGCTTGGCCTGGTTCTTTTGGTTCAATTGGTGCTCATGGGGCTGCTTTTCGTAGTACCACTCCAACTGACACCCATATGGTTAATAAAAATGTTCTGGTGCATTACAAATTAAGAATTAGAGTTTCTTAGTTAAACGATATTGCCCTATCTAGTAGGTTTCTTCGTTAAATGATATTGTGATGTTTTGTGCTTTTGTTTCAATGAAGCATGGGACGAGGCAGGCGGGAGCCGAGCTCCACTCCCTTGGCCACCAAAGAGCTGCCCCTCAATGGTGGCGCAATTCTGAGAATCACGCCACCATTGAGGGGCGTCTCTTTGGTGACCAAGGGAGCAGAGCTCGGCTCCCACCTCCCTCGTCCCATGCTTCATTGAAACAAAAACATAGAACATCACAATTTCATTTAATGAAGAAACATACTAGATAGGGCAATATCATTTAACTAAGCAATTTTAATTCTTAATTTGTAATGCACCAGAACATCTGGATTAACCTTATGTTGCAGAAGCTTGGATATTGTATTCAAAATAATATAAAAAAGTAGAAGGTAGTTAAATAAACATTAATGATTAATCTGTAATCCACGAGAACATCTAGATTAACCTATGTTGCAGAAGCTTGAAGCTTATGCGTCGCATTCAAAATAATATCGAAGATGTCCTGGATTGTTGATGAAAACGTCGTACTGGGGATAAGAAGTATAAGAAATGGACGTAGACCTGGAAGAAGAAGCCATTGGAAGATTAGAAGGACAAGATTAGAAGGACGTATACAAATGAAACTGCAAGCCAGGATTTAAAGATAAGCTTGCTCAATGATTAAGCAAAAATCTGTGATATGATTCAATGCAAACAATAGTTATGATTTATTGCCTTTAGTTGCTATCGTCAACCAATACTTGTGATTGATTTCCATTAACTGTTCTCGTCATGCTCCAACTCCAGGGAAATTCATTACATAATTAACCACTGTCTTCATGCTCCAACTTCGGGGAAATTCATTACTTAATTCCAAGAATCTACTATGAAAACCATAAACAAAAATATAATGAGAGTGATATTGTGGACTTTGTGATATATAGAAAATTCATTACATTATTTTAAGAATATAATACTAATACAAGAAACAAAAATCAAATGTCAGTGGTCTTGTGGACTTTGTGATCTTGTTTTAATTTCCCTTTCCAAATCCTCCTGAACACACATTCGAGGTTTTTTTCATAGTGTGCTCATCGTGAAATAGAACAACCTCTTGTATGCAAAATAAGCTGTTGAAATAGCATTCGTCCAAGGCACGTGATGACATTACATTATGTCATGTCAATCCAAGGCACATTATTCCATTACATTATATTAATACATTATATTATATCATGCCAATTTTTTTTAAATATTGTCATTAAATTATATTATATCAATATATTTTGTCTTTTATTTATTTATTTTAAGTATAATGAGTTTTTTGTCATAGTGTGATCATTGTGAAATAGAACAACCTCTTGTATGCAGAATAAGGTGTTGAAATAGCATTCTTCCAAGGCACAATATGTCATTTCATTATGGCATTATGTCATTACAATCCAAGGCACATTATGTCATTACATTATATTATATCAACATATTATGTCATTTTTTAAAATATGGTCATTACATTATATTATATAATATATTATGTCATTTTTTTACATTTCATTATGGCATTATGTCATTACAATCCAAGGCACATTATGTCATTAAATTATATCAACATATTATGTCATTTTTTAAATATAATGAGGTTTCTATCATAGTGTGCTCATCCTGAAATAGAACAACCTCTTCTATGCAGAATAAGTTGTTGAAATAGCATTCGTCCAAGGCACATTATGTCATGGCATTATGCCATTACAATCCAAGGCACTTATGCCATTACATTATATTATATCAACATATTATGTTATTTTTTTAAAATATTATCATTATATTATATTATACATTACATTATATCAATATATTATGTCATTTTTAAAATATAATGTTGTTGGGGGATTTAGAGGGTTAGAGGGGGGTGTTTTAAATTTTGCAAACATAGTGTTGTTGGGGGTTTAAGGGTTAGGAGTGGGGGTGTTTAATTTTTCTTTTTAATGTAATGTAATGGGGTCAGGGGTTTAATTTTTTATTATTATATCCAATTGCTCATCTGCAAAAAAATATAGATTATGATGGGGTGTCAGACCCATAGATGAGTTTAAATAATTTCACATGAAACATTTTAGATGTTTTTTATGAGTATGATGTTTGTAATTGAAACTATAAATGAGTTTTTGACAATTTATATCAATAATTTTTTCTTGTAAGGTCTAATATATGACTTCATTATGAATCACATCATAATTTGTTTGATTTTAATGGTTAGAGTGATAAAATTATTTATGAAATATTTGTTTTTGTTTAATATGCAAGTTTCAAAAAAGTTGTAATTTATCCCTTGAACAAAAAAATCTTTTTCCAATTTAGGGGTTGATTTCAAAGTTTTTGTAAACAACAGTATGGCATGTTTAAGCCATGGCTCTATTTTTTACCCCCCCCAAAAAAACTTGTATACTGGTATCAACACTTTTCTATTTGGAGGGTTTTTTTGTGTTTTTTATGCAAAAATCATCGTTTTTATGGCTAGAGTTCTTGTTCTTAGTATAAATTTATCGTTTCATAGTATAATGGGTTTTCACTTTCGGAAGAAATTACTAGTAAAGTTTGCATAGAATTTAAAGGAAAATCACCGATGAATGTTTGCATGGAAGTGCAGCAGAATTTGTCTTCAATATCAGAGATTCGAATGTCTTCTTCTGTTTCAGCAATATGAGAAGATGAGATATCAGATATCTCATGAACTTTCGGAGCATTAGGAGAAGGATTCACTGCATGGAAACTGTATTCAATTCGAAATGACTGTGTAGAAGCTTCTGCTTCTTCTTTATCTTGAACAACTTCATCAGAGAGAGTGGAGGCCGAGATTTTTGGATCAAGGATGCTTATGGTGCTGGATGTTCCAAAAGCTCCATCACTTTTATTCAGCTAGTTAATCTTACTAAAACACTCTTTACCAAGCCCAATAAACACTCGACAGAGACCTTGTCTTATCAAAGATGAAATCATTTCGAAGTTGTACCTGCAAAACAAAAAAATGATCCAGTAGGAGATATGAGGAGGAGAAGTGCCTTGTCCGTCGAGGCTCTGATACCATATTAAATTGGGCACATAGATCTATGGAAAAACACACAACTCACATGATAGATCACACAATTTACTCAGTTATTGAAGAATGAAACAGTGCAAAAATGGCTTGCAGCTGTAAATGCTTTTCATTATTCAAAGAGTAATTAGATAGATAATTACAATGAAGTACAATGGCTTTAATAGCCAAAAGCAATTCGAATCCACATGAGGAAGTTTGAATTGATTAGACTCCACTTGACTGTAGGTAACCAAGACCTTGTCTAAATCACTATCGGAGGACTCAGTGGTTAACTAACCTTGTCTAAACCATAACCAGAGTTCATCGAAGCTCTAAAACACAACTAAAGTGTTACATTCAGTGTTGACTAAGGTTAACTGACAGTGGTAGGTGAGAAATGTGCCCCACATGTGTTCAGTCAAGTAAACCTAGCGCTAATTGAATGTAGAGGACTAGAACTGATTGTAACTGACTCCTAACTTAGCTTGACTAGTCATTAACTGAAGTGAACTGACCTTGGTTGGTTTCGGCACTCCCAGTGGCTTCCTAAATTGTAGGGATTGATATAGGAGGCTCCTAAACTTATGCAATCAAGTGCAATAAGTGGTAGTGAGCCTCAATTAGTGTTCCCCACACTTTAGTAACTGAAACATGTGCCCCAATTAGGTCAAGTGGACCTAATGGTGTTAATGACTATAAATAGACTAGATGGACTCCCGATTTAGACATGACTCCTAATTTAGACATATGACCAAATTTGGACAAGGGAGGATTAATAATCCTAACACATCTCTGCTGGATCATCAACACTGAATATTCACAGGTTCTATCTCATGGTTCTTCTCGTCAGAGGAAGTTCTACAAAGCCAGCCCTTTTTCATGATGGATGTAGGCCTATCCACCATGTAGGTCTTCTTCAGTGCTTATATCTGACACTTAAGTCAGAATGGCCCACCTAGCACTTACATATGATCATGTAGGAACTAATTCTATAATCATATCAGAAAGGAAATGCCCAGCACTTACATCTGACCATGTGGTAACATAGCCCACAACCCTATCAGAAAGGCCCAATGCTCACATCCATTCAACCAATGATCGGAATGGCTCAACACTTACACTTGGCCATGCGAGGAACCAATCCTCCATGCAAAAAGGCTCTGCACTTACATTTGTTCAACCAATGATCAAAAAGGCTCTGTACTTACATCTGTTGAACTAATGATCAAGAAAGGCCCATCACTTACATCCGTTCAACCAATGATTAGGAAAGGATCTGCTATTACATTCGACACATGCGAGGAACCAATTCAACATGCATGTTCAAAAAGGCATGTACTCACATATGAGCATGTAGGAACCAATCCTACTGTCATATCAAAATGGACCCCAGTCCCAAACTGAGCTACCTGGTAACTGACCAGATGCCTCCATTCTCCCAGAGAATGGCAGTTTCCCTTACATCTGACCTACTCGTCATAATGGCCAGCAGTCACATCTAACATGGAAGGAACCAATCCTCTTACCATGAAAGAATGGATCATCCCTTACATCTAACCTACTTGTCAGAATAGCTATGGATTCAGCACTCATATCTGACATGGAAGGAACCAATCCTCTCACCATGACACAATGGATCAACCCTTACATCTGACCTACTTGTTAGAATGGCTATGTATCTCATCATTTTCCCTTGGAGGAAACCTCGATCTATAGAACACCAAGCTTCTCCCTGAAGTACTCAAACTTCACCCTAGCTAATGGCTTTATCAATACATCAGCTATATGTTCCTCCATTACAACATACTGGAGCTTCACTGCTCCCTTCTGCACCATATCCCTGATATAGTGATACTTGATCTTGATATGCTTCAACTTGTCATGAAACACTGGATTCTCTGACAACTTCATGCAACTCTGGTTGTCACAATGTATGCAAGTGGCATCCATCTGGAGATCAAATAAATCAGATAGTAGCTTCTACAACCATACTACCTCACAACTAGCTGAACAAGCTATGAAATACTCTGCTTCAGCTGTACTTAGTTCCACATAGGATTGCTTCCTACTAAACCAAGAGATCACACCTGATCCCATACTAAAGCAACACCCTGAATTTCTCTTCCCATCGATGGAACTGCCTACCCAATCTGAATCAACATAACCCTCTAGGTTAATCTTTTGATTCGCCTCGTACTTGAGCCCATAGTCAATTTTACCCCTCAGGTACCTCAGAGTATGCTTTGCAGCAATCAAGTGAACATGTCTCGGATCTATTAAGAACTAGCTCAAGGTGTTCACAACAAAGCAAATGTTTGGTCTCGTGTTCATCAGGTACATCAAGGACCCAATCATTTGACGATACATTGTAGCATCAACCATATCTAATGAAGCATCACTCAATAGCTTCAATTTTGATGCCATAGGTGTGGTCATGGCCTTGCAGTCCATCATCCCAAACCTCTTCAGGATCTCTACTGCATACTTCCCTTTTCTGAGGGAAATCCCATTTGCACGCTGCCACACCTCTATACCTAGAACATAGTGCATCGACACATAACAAGAGCATCATTGGTCTTCCTCCTTCAACCTTGAAGCAAAGGTTGGAATCCACTTTACTCTTAGTAAAGCCTAGAGTCATCAGTAATCTATCCATCATGTCATACCATGTTGAACCTTAGGATCTTCTATAGTCACTCCCTCTGTCTTCCGTACTCTATGCACTAAAAAATTCTGTACTGGAGTGACAAGTAGCTTCCTCTGCTACTAATATTCTATGTATCCATCTAGGATCATTGGATACCAAGATCCTCTATCTTGAAATTTTTCAAAAGTTCTTCTCGCACCCATCTGTGAGCTTGTCATCCTCTATCAACCTTGTAGCATAGTTTCAGATCTTCATCAAGCTCCTCATGTATGTGAACTCATACAAGGCCTTTTTTCATTTTCACACATGATTATGCATGTCATGTGACTTCACTTCCAGTGGGTGAAAATGTATCTTCATAGTCTATGCCTTGTATCCCACGATGTTTCTGATCGAACTACGAACTTCCCTTCACGTTTCAATACTGCATCCTAGACATCATTATTCTTGAACTGGTCTTCCCTTTCTTCTTGGAAGGTTCTACATTGATGATGTCATTGCATTCGTCATATTATTCTTCATCTTCAACTATCGTCACTTGTTCTTCGAAACAATTCTATCCTTCTTTACTTGTAGGTGATTATGTATGTGATCTTTCCTACAAGTCAAATGCATTTTCATGGTTAGAAACATTTCATAAGGAATATTCATAATGGCAAATTCATATGCATAAATATGTGATCATGCAACTATTTTATCCAATACAACATTCATCCATATCTCACGGAAACTTTTCTAGATGCCTTCCATCTCTACCAGGACAACATTGAGATTGTGCACTTAATCGAATATGTCAGTAAATAGGTTTCATTCTAGATAAGTAGCAATGGAGATTTGTATAGCACCATGAGCTACGTACCCATCACATGTGTCTTAGTAGTATACTGTCATTAATGAAAAAATTCTATCATGCATAATACATTAACTAGATATAAACAAATGCATAACAAAACAATGAAATGACAATTGAATACTTATCTTTATTTATTTCATGGGTAGACTCCTTCTTGAGCATTCAGCTTCATCATCTTCTTCATTCATAATAGCATCGCTTCTTATCCAAATGCTAAGATGGGTAAGGGGTTTTTCAATATTTGAGTTCTTCGTATTCCTCATCGCTTGAGGTATCTTCTTTGGATGGTGAGAGCTTGATCTTCAGTTGCTCCCATCTTCTCTTCTCTTACTATGAGTTGAGCATCTTCTTGTGTGTTCTCTTCCAAGAGTCTGCTAAAAGTAATCACTTCCTTCTGGCACAGATTCCTCAAATGAATGAATCCCATGATCCTGGGAGGCCATTCAAGGTGGCTATCACCACTTCAGCATTCTTCACTTCTTCTACTACTACTACAAGTTGTTCTTTGATTTGAGAGATGACTGTATGGTCTCTGCATTTTGGATCTTCACATTTTTCAACTGGTTTCTTAAGGTCATATTTTGATTTATGTTCTTTCCTTCAAATAGCTTGGTCAAGGAATCAAACATCTTTGATGTATTTAGGGAATACACTTGTGGTACAATGCGATCCATGATTGAATCAACAATGATCTTCTTGGCCTTGACCAAGTTCTTCTGGTGTAAGGCTTTTAGCCTCATCTCCCTCTGGAACTAGAACCTCTCTACTCATGCAGGTGTCCAATTCAATTTCTTCAAAGAGATCAAATACTTCCATGCTTGGAAGTTATCAACTTCACTAATATTACCATCAAGCTGATTTGATAGATCACTTTGAAATGAGAACCTCAAATGCAAATAGCAAAAGATTAGATCTTACTGATTTGAGGTGTATGTCCTGGTTCCAGAGCTGGCTGATCTAGGGTTTGTCAGAGAAACCCCAATTTTCAAAACTTGGAACCTTTCATATCTTATTGGATAGAAATATAGATCTCTTCAAGCTATGCTGTCCAATGTACTCCTTTTCTGAAAATAGTGGAGGGAAGCTCCCATAATAGGGAGCCCTAGTTTTCCAATTTCTTCTTCAGAAATTTCAGTTACTGTTTCTATGGTATCTCCAAAATTACTAATCCTCTATGTCTAATAATTTTCAATAACATATCCTTGCATGTCCCTATTCCAACACCATAGGTTTTATCAAAATTGGTATCAGCAATTGGGACTTATGATCATTTTACCAAGGTGACCGGTTACATGACTTTTTAGAACATCGAAATTTTATGGATGACCATGTGTCATTGGTTCATATTATGATTCTAAAACTTGGACCATAGAAAGTATAGTCCATTCCCTTTCTGTAACATCTTCAAAAATTTCATTTCGACCTTGGTAGTCCAATATATAACAATTCTACCAAGGTGTCATGTTTAGGGATGAATTCTGGAAGAGGCTGGAACCCTAACTTGCAAGGATCATATCTCCCAGAATATAGTGAATATGAGTTTGAATGTTGGAAACCATGTAAATAAATATTTTATCGTCATCCTCTACAATTTTTAGCTCCTGATACTTTTCCAATCCCGATATATAGCGAATGTACCAAAACTTGTCAGTTTTAGTGTTTTAGGGTTTTTCTAGCTCGAGGTCAAACTAGGGTTTGACTTTCTCGGAGTTTCATCCAACAAAAAATCTTGATCCAGGTCTCTAAAATTCTATTTTGATGAGGAGATAAATCCTATGCCAAGCTCACTCAAAAATTCCTCTTCTGTAAGAAGGCCTAATTTCCCGCACCAAAAACTCAAAATGCTCGGAATGGAATTCCGCTTCGACAGAAAGATGTGCCCTTCAATGGAGAGTCAGCCTAGCATACTTTTGCTGATGGATTGTGGAGAGAGACCCAAAAAGTAAGAATCCCTATCTTCTGCAGCTGCACAATGTATTCTTCTTAGGTTAGCTCTGATTCCATGTTATATTTTAAACATTAAGCTAGCATTATGATCTTAGGATCTTTAACTGAGAGAATAACACGCACAACAAAAACATAAGAGACAAGAGACACAAATAATTTTCCTTGGGGAAAACATAAAGGATAAAACCCCGCAACTTCTTCAGAGATAGAATCAGCACCAAAAGTAAAACCCGAAAACATAAAGATGATCTCCTGACAGCAGTAGTCTCTCTCTTATCCCAGCAACTTCTCCTCTCACTCATGCACCCTAATGAGTGAGTGTGTGTGTATGATAAATAGAGAGACTCACTCTCTATTTTCATTCTTTCATTCACTTGAAACCCACTCCAACATGTCGTCCTCACTTAACAATTACTTACTAGAGACGACATCTCTAGGAGTGTCTAATAACCCTAGTGCCCCACAACTTGTGGGGACTTTGCCTCCTCCGACCAACAAGGAGGTTTATCCTTAACACAATGGTGGGGACTATTGCCCTGACTTACAATGACTCACCTAGGGTTGAATTCTCTAGGATATTCTAATAACCCTAGCACCCCATAACTGTGGGTAATTTAACCCTTGACCAATAGGAGGGTTACCCATAATGACTTGACATGACTTATTACATTATAGAAACTTCCCGGAACAAACATCAGGGTATGACATGACTCAATTACATTACAGACACATACTGGAATAAACATCGGGGTACAATACATAATATATATGGATGAATACATTCCAAAGTTACAATTACATCAACACATTGTCATCCCATCATTGACGTCAACCTCATCATCAATCCCCATTTTCCTGGAGGATCCATATTATCAACCTGCTCCCCCTTTCTCCAAGGAGGGTTCATAGTCTCAACATGTTCTTTCTTTTCGAGGATATCCCATATCTTCAAATTGTTCCTCCTTTCTGAAGAAAATCCATATCTTTGAATTGTTCTTCCTTTCTGAAGAAATTCCATATCTTCGACTTGTTCTTCCTTTCTGAAGAAAGTCCCTGTATTTGACTTGTTATTCCTTTTTCAAAGAGATTCAATATCTTTGACCTATTTCTCCTTTCCAATAAGGGTCCATATATTCATCATTCCTCCATGCGAGGAAGGATATATATCATCACCACCTTTCCTCCTTGAGAGGAAAGTCTTTAGTATCAACATCAGTATTTCTCCTTGCAAGGAAAGTGTTTTCAAACTACACCAATCTTGTCATGGAACCTTGGTCATCACATTAGCAACTTGCTTATCGGTACTCACATACTGGAGTTTTATATATCCCTTCAACACCATATCCCACAGGATTCTCTGTCATCTTTATGCAACTCTGGATGTCACAAATAATCACTGTGGTATCCAACTCCATGTCAAATATTCCTGACATCATCTTTTCGAAGCCATATGGCTTCCCAAATAGCGGAGCAAGTTGCAATGTACTCTACTTCAGCTGTATTGAGAGAAACACTAGACTAAACAATGAGATCATGGTGGATCCCAAACCATAACATCCATCTGAGGTGTTATTCTTATTTGTGTCACTTCCCACCCAATATGAATATGTATATCCATAGAATATGTAGTCATGATCTCTACCATAGTAAAGTCCCAAGTCTGTCGTACCTTTATGGTACCTCATCACATGATTTTCAACTATTAGGTGAAAACATCTAAAGTTAATTAGATACTGACTCAAGGTGTTCACATCAAAGCATATATCTCACCTAGTGTTTGTTAGATACATCAATGACTCAATAATCTATTTGTATTGAGTCATATCCACTAACTTTGATGTCTTATCAGACAACAGCTCCATGTTTGTATCCATGGGTGTGGCCATGGATTTACAATCCAACATATCAAATATTCTTTAATATTTCCACAGCATACTTTCCTTGGTTCAGAAATATTCCTTCTAAGCTCTTCCACACTTCCATCCCCAAGAAATAATGCATCAATCAATATCTTTCATCTCGAATTCTTCATCTACCTTCTTCTTGTAATCTGTGATATGTTTCTCATTTCCATTCATAGTTAGATCATCCACATACAACAATAATATGTCAGGTTCATCATCCATGACCTGAAGATAAAGGTTAGGATCAAATTTACTCTTGGTAAAGTCCTTGCTTATCAAGAAGCTATATATTCTTTCATACAAAGCTCTAGGAGCTTACTTCAATCCATACAGGATCTTTTTCAACTAACTTACATGAGTCACTCTGTTTTTTACTGCAAATCCTTGTGGATGTTCGATGTAAACCTCTTCCTTGATCACACCATTAAGGAAGGCTTGTCTTTACATCCATATGGTGTATATCCCACTTCATCATGGAAGCAAGTTCCGTAATAGTTCTATTGGAAGTGTACCTTTATTCCTCGAGCAAGTGTCTCCTCATAATAAATTCCCTCTCTTTGAGAGAATCCTTTAACCACAAATATTTCCTTCCATCAACAACATGTTTTATCTTGTATATCCACTTGGAAGATAACACACTCTTGCTTTCTAGTTTCGGTACTATATCCCAAACATCATTCTGGTATTCTTCCATCATTGCTTCTGCCATGAGTTCTTTCTTTCAGGTTATCGACATATCTCAGTCTTCTGCATTCAACCTTGAAGGTTGGAACCCACTTTACTCATGGTAAAATCTCAATACATTAGGAAGCTATATGTCATAATCTCACAGATCACATAAGGTTACCAATAATACATACTAAAACATACATAAATATAGAACAGAGACAAGAGACAAGAACAGATAAGATTAAACAGATTATATTATTATAATGAGTTCATATAATGCAGAGAACTGAATTGAGTTCTCGTTTGGCTCAACAGCCTAATACATACAATTTACAGACGGTTACAAAATAACTACCTGTCAGTTCGGTGAACCGACGTGACTTTAGATGGACGACCTAATCTCCTTAGTTTAGTCGGCCGACCGACTTAGTCGACTAATCGACTAAGTCATCCCATCAAATTAGTCAACTGATCGAATAAGTTGGTCCTCGTTCAAGTCAACTTATCTACTTGCTCCTTCTACATCTCCCCCATGAACAAAGTGTTTCTTCATCCTGAAGAAACAAGGAGGTACAGAAAATTTGTTTGTTTGGTCTTCGAAAATTTTATTGTGGTGGACTGTGGAGATGGATGATTGGTATTTTCTGTACATAGACTGCAATAATAGCTGGAGCTGTGATGGCGAGGTGATGTTGGAAATCCGTCCAACTCTACAAATCTTTTTGTATGTCGATGGTTAATGTGGTTAAGCTGGACAGAACTGACATATTCTCCGAGATGGGGACTTCTACTATCTTTTCCATGTTGGGGCCCATGAACTGGTTTTTCTCTTCTGCAGTGTCGATGAGGCATTTCATCTTTGGGCAGATGATGTCAACTTTCTCTAAGTTGGGGAGAGATTGTTGTACCCATTGATGTGCTTCCCTTTCCAGTTTCTGTAGTTTGGTGGTTTCGACCACTATCTATTCTTCTATCGTTAGCCTAAGTGCTGCCTCTGTGGTCTTCTTGCTCTCCAAAGCCTGAATCCCTTGCTGAGTCTATCATGTCTGTTGATAAACTTTCCCATAGAGAGTAGGCCAATCTCTTAGTACTTCTTCGGTTATGACAGACTCCTCCATATGGTCCTGTAATACTCTGTATGCTTCCAAGAATGCAGTGTGTTGTGCCAATAGAAGTCTGAAAGTTTCCTCTTTCTGTTCCTCCTTCACTAGTACATATGGGCGGATTTTTTCACGTTAGTTTTCCACGTTTTTTTACTTTCGTGGAAAAATCAAGGGTAAATTATGCATTTTTACAAAAAAAATTCAAGGAAGCCCCGACTTCTGTCGCTATATCCACGCGAGCCCTGACTTCCGTCGCTATATCCACGCGAGCCCCAACTTTCGTCGCTATATCCATGAGAAGGTAATATTAAGCCCGCGTTTATTTGGATAAGCCCAGCCCAGTGACACCTCTCGGCTCTGACCCTTTCGATTGCCCCTCCAATTCGACTTCGTGCAATGAATCTTCGATTTCACAGGAGGAGAGGGCCATTGCGGAGAAAGGATTCTATTTTCATCCCTCGCCTCTCAGTATGCCCAGGGACAGGGAGCCAGAGTTGCTAACCCTATTTCCCCTGCAGTATTCCCGGGGATCCAGCTCTTAGCTCCTAGTCTTCTTGCCCTTTGTGGCAGGCATCTCACCATTGATCTGCTTTCATTTTTGGTTTTGGTGAATTACAGTTATTTGAGCATCAAATAGCAGGCCCTGGCAAGTTGGTCCACATGGTCTGTGTTTTTTTAACCTGGATCTGTATCTGGAAGAAGATGGCCTGGCCTGTGATTTTTACTTTTGCAGACTTGCCCGGAAGAAGGCCTGTTGTTTCATCTTTCTCCTTCAGTAAGTGCCTATGTTTGATGTATCATATCAATTTGTCTCGACTTTGATCTATATGAAAATATATATATATATATCTTTGCCTATGAATTTTTGAGAATGTTGGGCCAATGAATCATCGATTCGGATGAAATTTTGTGGATGTGAAGCTATCTGTGACAGTAAATAGGTTTTGGTTTTTTCCATTCCCATTCTTTGTATTTCTGGTTAATTTTAAATGGGATTTATTGGCTATACATTGAATAAATTCTCTCTTTTTCCTGCCTACTGTTTTAAATCTGAAAACGGTGAATGTTGTTACTAAGGGATACCATTTTGTTGAAAACAGTCCTAAGATGCACTCTAGAGAGGAGAATATAGCGATTTGGGCAGCGTTCAGCAGTAATCAGCAATCGGCATCAACTATTCATCACTGATAACATTCCTAACCTAGGGTTTATGTTGTATTCTTCATGGCTTGGCGAACCTCCCTGTTTGGTGCACCTGGGAATAAATATGGCATGCAAATTCAATCAAAAACGATGGCCACAGGTAAGTAGGGTGGTACAGGAATTATGGAGAAGATCTCTCCTAATGACCTTCTAAGAATTTCAGAATTCTCGTCCAAGATTCTACCCTCTAATTTTAGATAGGGTTTCTGTGTTAACGCTAAATTGGGTGTAATATTCTTGTATACACCGAACTGGACATTAATTTTGTTTTTAAATTTTAAAACGGGGACCTAGGAATTTGGGACTGTGATATCTCTTATACTCTTCATCAATTTCATAAGAATAGAGGTTAAAATTGGAAGAATGACTAGGGTTACCAATGGGATGTATAAATATATATTAAAAAAAATTTAGGCATAGAGGCCCCTGAGGATCTTAATGCACACACTTTTGGTCTGAGGCAAATTCTGGATGTGAGAAATTTGTAAGGATGCGAATTGCTTGAGAACGTCTGTTAAACATTCAAGGGA
>LPNX010033074.1:126096-183930 GCA_001517045.1 Pseudotsuga menziesii
GAAGAATGAAATCTGCAGTATCGTTGTTGGTTGCAGGTCTGCAACAATCTCCATAATGTCACCCATCTTCCAAGATAAGAGACAAACCTCAACATTAGTATTTGGAGAAACTTCTATCCCCAGCAAGGGTTGTAGACTATGGAAAATATATGTTAGTCTTGATAGGGACATACTGCAATCCATCTACTATCCATTCTCATCTTCTTACGTTCTTCCATCATTCCCTTTCACTATCTCACCATTGTATCCATTGGCTTTACTTGTCCTAGCCCTTACCATCTATTAGACCCTAGACACCATTGTTTGGCACTTTCTCAACGTCATACCCAAAGCATTGGACCCCTAACAAGATCTAGGGTTATGGACACGATAAAAAAACATTATCCTAACGAGCCTACATTGCAGCATTCTTTATTTGTTCTCATCATTTGTTTATCGGGATGACTGAATGGATTGGAGCTATTACCATAGACTACCAGTTTCAAAACCCAGACTCCCAGTTTCTGGTAACTTCTTCAAAGATCAACTATATCTTAGAGAAATGAGCATAAAAAAGCCCTCACTTCTAACATGATTTCACAATGTATGTAATAGCATTTAGTCTGGTTTGAAGCACCCAATGTAACAGCTATAAATGAGAGCGTCCAGCCTGCATTAAAGACCGGTGAAGATATTTTGGGGCCCACCTGTACTGAAGAATTTTTCTAGGACCGACCTATGCTGATGGGTTTATCAGGGCTGACCTATGCCTTGACTCATTATTAAAAAGGGACAGACATATATGGCTACAAGATATGTGTCATATTGACATTTTTCATTTCATTTCTGATGTAGATGAAGTCTGAGGTGTGCTGGAAGGATCCTATTTGTTCATCCTTGATAGTAAAAAAATATTTGGCTAGTAGCACGCTTTTATAACAGTGCTCATTTTTGCACTTAAAACAATCCTGGAATCATCGGTAAGGGTACCATTCCAGCATATGATACTTATTAAAATTCACACAAAAGGGTCAGACCTAATGACAACATCTATAAGGGATTGGTGAGCCTATTTGTGATAGCTTATAGGTGGAGTTTTTAGCAGATTGAGCCTGTTATTTGATTTTCTTTAACATATTCCTTTTTTATACAGTAATCTGTTTCCTGCATTCTCTTTTGTGTAAATCTTTGGATTGCATATACCTGCTCAAGTTTTAATCTGGAGAATCTTTATTCTTTTTTATTCTTGGATACAGACTGGGTTTTTTATAGCTTGTCTTCCACATGTATTAAAATAACATCCATGTACAGGGACATCTTTTGTCCCACTTCCAACTTTGCAGTGCAGTTCCAATAAGCGAGAAGGGGGAAATATCTTAAGGTCTGACAACTCTTTTAAGAAATAAAATTGAAAGTTTGGCATCGGCCATCAAGGTTATGTGGCTCATCTTGGAGGTACTTTGTTGACACAGAGTATACTGTATAGTTTAGAGCGCAGATGTTGGACCATTTATCTGTCTATTGTATATTTCTCCTTGCATAGTGCCACTTTTTTTTGTAGAAGGACTATATCTTCTTTTGCGGAACATTGCTAGAATATATTTTGCAATCTTATTCACTGCTAAAACATTGAATAATATTAGACTAGACCCGCAAGTCACTTAGTGGATGCAAAATGAAAACACTATATGTTTGGTTATATAATGCCTCCTCTTTTGTTGTTGGTTTTGATGACAACCATGTGCTCGTGCCACTATAGAAAATTTTGTAATTTAGCTTGGAAAGGAAAGAAAGGACAGCGAGAGCAACAATGACATATCAAAACATAATAGATTTATATTAATTCTGTTAGAGCCTGTCACAGACTTACAGTTTTCAGACAGTAGCTATAGCAGCTATTATCTTCTATTTTTGCTTCTCAGATTCTGTTGTCCATCCTGCTAGCTGCCAGGTATTGAACCACTGTTTCTCTTTGGTATTGAGCCTCTCTATAACCTTTGCTCCCTGCTAATCTGTCATAATTGATTCTCTGATTATGGCAACAGATATAATTTAACTACTCAACATTTCTCTCTTTATCATTGTAAATGAGATTGTTTCTGTTCATCCATTCTTACCACAAAGCAAAACTAGGGATTAGGGGAAATATGGATTTGATTAAAGTCTTTCTTTTCACGACTCTAGGGTAGCTCTTGTACCAGCCAGCAAGGATTTGGCCAAATCTAATGTTTATCTTCTATAAATCTTCAATGTAATACTTCATATTGAGATCTCTTACTATAAATTCTTCCTATATATATATATTTTTAAAACCTATACAGAGCGTCGCTATAGCGACGGCATGCCGTGGAACTTTGCATTTTTTTTTAAACTTATACAGGGCGTGGATATAACGATGGCCAAGTGTGGATACAGTGATGGCTAAGCGTGGATACAGCGACGGCTAGGCGTGGATATAGCGACGGCGTGCTGTGGAACTTTTCCAAGTCTGACCGTCGCAAGTATAGCATCTCCGTCACTATACCTAGGTTTTGCCGTCTCTATAGCAACGTCTTCTTGTCGCTATAGTGATGGATTAGACATCTAAATAAATATAGAACATTGTCGCTGTATCCACGGAAAATTAAGGGTCGTCGCTATTGCGACGAAAAAGTTGCCACGGCAAAAAAAACACTTAGACGTGGCAATATCCACGCTTATCCGTGGATATTGCCACGTTTTTGCCGTGGCAAAATTGATCACTTGTACTAGTGCTTGGTTTCTTGGAGGTGTGCTTGGATGGTTGACACCATGCTCTCAAATAGCTAGTATGCTCTTTCAAGTGGTCTATCGGTGTCGACTTCTATGGGGCCTGGTATGACGGACTGAGCTAAAGTCCTGCATTTGTTGAGAAACTCAACTTGTTCTGTATTTTTGTCTATGAATTCTTTGGTTTTTCACTCAGTCCTTGTCTTTGCTTCCTTGGCTAGAGTTTTGAGGAGTTGGCCCACCTCTTTTTCAGTCAAGGAGCTTGTATCCTTTAAGCTAATCCGAAGTCTAGTAGTCTTTCCATGATGCTCCTTCCTCTTTTTATGCTTTTCTGCCTCTGTCTCCTGTGTACCTGCAACAGTGGAGGTGGGGCCTTTGGTTTGCGGGATAGAAGTCGATGGTTTTTCTGGCTGGGGAGGTGGTATGACCACCTCCGGCTGTGTGGATGTAGTTGGTTGGGATAGGGCTGTCTTTGAATCAGGGGGTGGTGGGGGTGGTGGTGGCGGTGGTGATGGAGTGGGAGACTGGTCGGGGGTGATGGGTTTGGGGGAAGTACGGTGTGGACTTACGTTGAAAGGTATGTCTGCCTCTGGAGGTGTAGTGGTTGGTAGGTCGGCCTAGGGTTCAGGGTCAGTCGGTTCAATAGTAGACTGCACTTGGCCAATCACGTCATATTCTTTGTCGGATTGTCGTGTGAAGGTCAACGTGATGTGTGCAAATACTGTGGGTTGTGTTCTGCTAGCTATGTACATGGGAGCCTGGGTGGTAATTTTCTGGGCCGACTGAAATAGCGCAGGCAATGTCTCGAAGAAATATTTTAGCTCGGTATCTTTGTCAAATTTTTCTTTCACTGTCTCTGGCATTGCGCTTTTGTATAAGTCGAGGGGGCTGACTGACTGTTGTGCCGGTGCTTGCTCCACAACTATTTGTGTCGGTGATAAAGGTGGAGGTGTCGACACAAGATCGATGATGTTTTCAGGTGTCGTCGTTGTTTTTGCCTTCTTTGGTCGACCTTCGGGGGCTCCTACTTCTACAAACCGCTGGAACTAAGTTTCAACCGGCACTTTATTTGCGGCGGTATCCTCTATAATGTTAAGGGCCACAGCTACCATTTTTTCGTCATCATATGATGATTCGGTAATGATAAGTTTACGCTTACCTTTTCCTTGTTGTTGTTCTTTCCCTTTTATTTTCTTCCGGGCTGCTGCTATCACATTGGCGAGTTTCCTAATTATGCCTCTTGACACAGCATATTCAGGGTTGTCTGGTTCGACTTCGGGCATCAGTTCCTGAGTCGAAACGACACTTGTTGTAGCCGGAGGAGTTGTTTGCTGCTGTTGTTGTGGATTTGGTTTTGCAGGCTGTGGTATTGCTTGCTTTGCGGTCGAAGGTTTGATAGTTATTTGTATGCGACCAGTGGGCTCAACCGGTAGATCCTCTGACACAAATGTACTAATGTAGAGGTTGAGCTTGTAGTCTTCCTCTTTCTCTTGGACGGTGAGTGGCTCCTCGATTGAGAATTCGATCTGTTTCGCTGCTTCTGGTACTGTTATCTTTGTCTTAGTCTGTCGAGACAATTCTTGGAAGATTTGGTCAATAGATGGATAGTAGTCAAGGGCTTTGGCGTTGGAGGCCTCGCCCTGCATGTACCATACCGAGGTATGGTCGAGCTCCAGCTGGATGTGTGAGTTCGTGGGTAGATTTTGTTGGATGTTCTGAGGCACCCTCCATCTAGTTGTGTAAACCTTTAGTTGTTGGAACCAGTTTTCTAGGAATACTTTCCCTTGCTATAGTTCATGCGGGGTTCCTTTCTGGGAAAAGGGTTTAAACCTATACATGTCGAACCTTGATGGCTCACGAAAGATGGGGCTCCCTTCGGGGCAGATGTGGTACATAACGATCCATAAGATGAGGGAGGGGAACTTGATGATTCCTCCCATCTCTTGGCATCGCTTATAGATGGTTTTTATCATGTCGGCAACATAATCTCCCCATTTGTAGAGTCGCTCGTTGGTGGCAATTGTGTCGATGGCTTCCAACATTTCTAGTTTGAGGTTGCTACCTCGACCTGCTAATGTGAGTGTGATTGTGATTATTTTGGCCACGATCTATGGCATTTGAGTTGTGATTTGGCCAATCATCAACCCTTTTGAGTTTTTCCCAGAGGGTGATCCGGTAAGATCTTCGACCAGTCCTTCTTTGATTCCGACTGGTACAGGGTATTCTTTGTTAGACAGGCCAGTGAGTTTAGAGATGACCTCCCTAGAAATTTTGATCGGTTCATCAAAGTAGAACCGACCATTGTGGCATCGACTAATAATAAATTTCACAGTAGCTTCCTTTGTACCCCCAAAGCTGGCCATCAGCGGTGCATTGGCATATCCAAAGAGGGTGCTGCATCTGATCTTTTCTGCTGCTTGAGTCATCTTTTTTTCGACAAAGGCCCACTCTTGGATCTCGGCCCATAGTTTCTACCATGGGCCCTCCTGCACTTTGGGGTTTTTTATGTTCTTCATTATGTGGACCAAAGGTGTATCCACAGCCTGTACCTCTTTTGCCTTGGTCGATGCTCTGGTCTGTTTGGGAGCCATTGTGTTGGTTTGGTCGATGTTACTATAGGGTTCTTGGCTTTTGGTCGACTAAGTGTGCGAATTCTCTGTGTGTAAAGGGTGCGGTGAATGAACCTTCGACGGTCCAATATTTATAGGCGATGGTGTGGTTGTGTGTGGTAATGGATGTATTAATGGCGGATTTGACGTTCCAGCTGTAATACACGGGTGTGAAGTAATGGTGATTTGCTTTCGGTACTCATGGTCATGAATGCGCGATGGGACTATCAAGGTCGTCGGCTAGTGTCGATGCTGAGAATGGTCAACAAGAATGGTCGATGAAGATGGTCGATGGTCATGATGTCGGTTTTCGAAGTGGTGTTTTTCTGTCATGGTTTTGTGTCTGGAGTATATTTTGTTTTTGGAATTTTTATCTTTTTATGGATTTTGGTTGCCGGTTATGGTCGTTATATGATTTTTTTTTTTTTAGTTTCTGTAATGTTTTATTCGGGCTCCATTAATGAGCTTCCGAAATACTAGGCCCTGCATCATCCTTAGTCAAACTGAACCATTGGGGTGTACTTGTCAACAATGTATGGTCCCATCCACTCTGTGTGGAGTTACTTAGGTTTTCCTTTGATCTGACTATTGTAGAGTAAAGCAAAGTCCTCGACCGCTAGGTTTTTGTTCTTGATGTTGCGGTCGTGCCATGCTTTCTGTTGTTGCTTCTGAATTTCTTGGTGTTGTATGGCGATGAGTCGGTGCTCTTCCAGCTTATTGAGCTGAAGTAGCTGGTCCTTCCTTCCCTGTTCGACATCGACATGGAGGATTTTTACAATAGTAGACGTCTGTTGTCGGAAGTGTAGAAGGACTACAGCTTCTTGTCCGTAGACTAGTCGAAAGGGGGTTTGGTCGGTCGACCATTTATAGGTTGTTCTATATGCCCATAAGACTGCAGGTATTTTCTCATCCTAGTCGTCCTTGTCAGCATTACATATTTTGGTTAACCCTTTTTTTAATGTTTTATTGAAAGCTTCAATCGCCCCATTTGACTGAGGATGATATGATGTACTCTGTCGGTGGTCGATGTGGAATTGGTCGGTCAATTTTTTGATAGTTTTATTGACAAAGTGTGTCCCTTGGTCGCTAATCAATGTTAGTGGGAATCTGAATAGAGTGATGATATTTTCATAGATAAAATTAGCGGCTACCTCACTCGAACATGTATCGACGAGTTCAGCTTCGGCCCATTTAGTGACGTATTCTACTGCAGTGATAATATATCGTGCACCTAATCTTTTTGATAGGATAGGAAATGTTCCTATGAAGTCTATAGCCTAGATTTTGAATGTGAGACTAGGGTTTACTGATATCAAGGGCATGTGGAAATTAAGGCCAGCAATACATTAATTTTACTCACAACAATTATCAATTGATCATGCAAAATTGCTCACAAAAGAGACTGAATATGGAGCTGTAACACTAAATTGTATTAACTGAGTGTACAATAGCCAACCCTGTAATAACATAGCTTGATAAATAAATAGAATTCATCAAGAAATCGAATGCATGAGGAGGCATCCAAATCTAGCATAAAGCAGGCTTACCAAAAATAAGCAAATCCCCCATAGGTGTAAAAAGTTGATCCCAAATCTGTCATGGAGCTCACGAATTGGAAAAAAGGCATAGGGAAGCTAAAGAGTGGTGGAATGGCAGCTCATACATGCTTTTTCATGGATAAAATAGAGGAGTATGTGTAGGACAAAAAACAAGTCAACCTCACCTAGTCTAGCTTTTCATTTTGCCTTAAAACACTGAAAAAGCAGGCAATAAAGCAGAAAAAGTAGAAGGGCGCCTAGGAGGCCAGGAATAAAGCAGAATTGATTCCTTTAGCTCTCCCATGCACTCCATGAGTCAAATATGGCAAGTTTGACCATTATAGATAGGCAAATTGCAACTTGCACAAGGTGGGACACATGAACTAGGCAAATAAGACAAAAATAATGGAATTAATGTCTAAGTGGGTAAACTATGGGTTGATTATTCTAACACCCCCCCTTAAGCCTGAATTATGAGTAATATATCAGAAAATTATAGGGCCTAGAAACAATGCTTAGTCACCCTTTACATACTGCAAATCCATTTAAACAAGGAAAGAGGCAAAACCAACTTGGGAAAATCCTCCCTTAAACATGGACTGTAAAACAAAATTGTAGAATCTTGTCTTCAATCATGCTTTCATAGCATGATCAGCAATCCCTAGTAGTGATTTGAGATTGCTGAAGGTCTTCTCACAAAATGCTTTGGTGAAGATATCAGCTACTTGTTCTGAAGATGAACATAAGAGTAGGTGAATGGTGCCATCATGCACAAGTTCTTTGATGTAGTGCATATGGATCTCAATGTGTCTAGTTCTCTGCTTCTGAACTAGATACTTGTAGATTCGAATGGCACTCTGGTTATCACAGTAGATGATAGTTTATTACTCAGGTTCGAAGCCACACTCTCCAAGTAAACCCTGCAACCATAAACATTGAGTTGCTGCATTAACAACTCCTCTGTACTCTGCTTCTGTAGATGAGAGTGCAATGGCACTCTGTTTCTTGCTTGACCAGCTGATTGGCCCTTCTGCAAGCATGAACACATATCCTGATGTGGACTTTCTATCTGTGCTATCACCTTCCCAATCACTGTCAGTAAATCCAATCAATTCAAGATCAGATTTTGCTTTATAGAAGATCCCATGTGTCCTTGTTCCCTGAACAAAGTTAAGGATCCTTTTGGATGCTTTCCAATGGATCTATTGAGGCTGATCCATGAATCTAGAAGCCACACTTACTGCATAACAAAGATCAGGTCTAGTATGTGTCAGATACAACAAGCAGCCAATCAATTTCCTATACAGTGTATTGTTTACCATTGGTGAAGAATTAGCTTCTTCCAGCTTCACTCCTGAAAGGAAAGGAGTTTTGCTTGCTTTGCAATCCTTCATTTTGAATTTGTTCAGCAAGTCCAAGGCATATTTGGACTGGTTCACCTTGATTCCATCTTTGGTTTGAGAGATCTCAAGCCCCAAAAATTGACTTAAGAGCCCCAAATCTGTCATGGAGAAGGCTTGGTTCATAGCTCCTTTTAAGGAAGCAATCTCAGCCTGTGAGCTTCCTGTAATGAGGAGGTCATCAACATATAACACAATGATCATTAATGAACCATTAACTAACTTCAAATAGACATTTGGATCTGATTTGCACTGAACAAAATTGAGTGATAGCAAGAAGCTATCAATCTTGGCATAACAAGCCATGGGGGCTTGCTTTAGCCCATACAATGAATTTCTCAACCTGCACACAAGAGAAGGGTTAGTAGAAAAACCTTGAGGTTGCTGCATATATATCTCCTCAGTGAGATCTCCATTCAGAAAGGCACATTTTACATCCATGTGATGTACCTCCCATTGAATTGAGGCTGCAATGGCTAGAGCTAGCCTGATGGAATCCATTTTTGCCATTAGGGAAAAGGTCTCATTGTAATATATGCCATGAACCTGTGAGTAGCCCTTGGCTACCAATATGGCCTTGTACTTCAGTGGTGAACCATCAGCAGAAAATTTGGTCTTATAGACCCACTTACAATGTACTAGTTTTCTCCCTGGGGGAAGATCCACTAGCTCCCATGTGTTGCTCTTCTAAAGTGAGCTGAAATCCTCCTTCATGGCTGTTTTCCATATTGGATCTCTTCATATGTTTGAGGATCATACTCCACCATCAAATAGAATTTTTCAGCAAACATAGGATCCCTCATGCACAGACCACTCTCAAACTGAGATCTAGTCCTTCTTGGGTCATTGGGATCCCCATCTAGCTCACCTGCTGCATGTAGTGTCTTAGCTTCCCATTTTGGCCTTATGGGGCTGTTAGGGTCTGTAATAAACTCATCTCCATCAGACAAATAAGAATCAGCATGTTCAACAAACTCTTTACTTCATGAGGTTCAGGTGGTGAAGAGGCTTCACCAACTTCCACTTCTGCAAGGGGTTCTTCTTCAAACTGAACACACCTTTCAATGAAGGCTTTGTTTGTGCTCAAATTTATCAACTTGTACCCTTTTGAATCTTCAGAGTATCCAGCAAAAAGACACTCTTGGCTTTGGGGCTGCAAATCCTTCCTCTTCTCTGTCGGGATTCTAGACCATGCCTTTGAGCCAAAAATCCTGAAATGGGTCACATCTGGCTTGTGCCCACTCCATGCTTCGAAGGGAGTCATACCATCAAGCTGTTTGTGAGGCACCCTATTCTGGATATAGGATGCATAGTTGATAGCTTCGGCCCAGTACTTTGGTGGCAAAGTTTTGGCCTCCATCATGCATGTTGCCATCTCCGATTCAGTGATATGTTCTTCCTCTCAGCAACACCATTTTGCTGTGGTGTGTAAGGGATAGAATGCTACATCTGAATAACTGCATCTGCACAATAGTTAATAAACTTAGACTTGACATACTCACCACCATTGTCAGATTTGAGGGCCTTGAGTTTCCTTCCAGACTGGTTTTCAACCAAAGCCTTAAAGACTTTGAATAGGCCAAAAACTTCAAACTTGTGTTTCAGGAAGTGAACCCAGCAATACTTGGAAAATTCATGAATGAAGGTTAATGCATACTTGGCATGACTCACAGACATATGAGGGAATGGACCAGCAACATCACTGTGGATCAGCTAGAGGGGTGCAGAGGTTCTCTCATGACTAGCTCTCTCAAACTTATGCTCTGGGTGTTTTCCTAGGATACAACCTTGGCAGAATCCTTTGGAAAATTTTATCTTGGGAAACCCTATGACCATTTATTTTTCACTAAGATCAGACAGATACTTGTAATTTAGATGGCCAAATCTTTCATGCCATAGCTTGCTGGCTTCATTACCATGAATGAGAAGAGCAGATGGGTTTGAGTAAGGTAGGAAGTGTGAGAACATGTATACCTTTTGAGCATGATTCGCAACTCCTTTTGCAATGACTCTACCAGTTGAAATCTCTATGATCTCAACTTCATCAGGGGAGAATATGACCTTCTTAGGAGACCCAGTGTGGGTCATCTGGTACACTGACAGGAGGTAGGAGGTGAGACCAGGGACATATAGCACATTGCTGAACTGACCATGATCAAGATCTATCCTTCCTTTGCCTTTACTTTCAGTGAGAGAGTCATCTCCCAGTACAATAGATGGTCCTTTCGACATATCCAGTGAGGAGAAGGCCTCCTTAGTCGAAACCATGTGTCTTGAAGCTCCAGAATCAATGATAAAACTAGGTGAGCTTGATGTGCCAGCAACTAGAGCATGAACTCTCTCTCTGTCATCTAAACTTGATCCTCCTTCTCTCTTCTTTGAGATTTCTGGAAGGGAGATGCCATTCCTCTCCAGGAGATTGGTCAGCATGTCTATATGCTTTTTCATACAAGAGCTTTCAGTGTGATTTCCCTTATTGCAGTATGCGCACTTGTTCATTTCACCTTTGTTATTCTTCTTCTGGTTATTCTTCTTGAGACCTTGTTGATCCTCCGGATATTGTTTCTTGTCTCTCTTTTGCTCAGGTGGCTTTTTAGCTTTATTTTTGCTTTTTGAATCCACCCTCAAATCTCCAGCAATCAAAGCTTGATATTTAGATGGTTTGATGGTGCCCATCATCACCAGCTTCTCCTGTTCTTGTGTGAGAGATTCCATGAAATCTGCAAGGATAGGCATCTTCCAGGTTCGAGCTGTCAGTTTTGTGGCATAGGAGGTTGAAACAAACACTGAATAATCAGGGCCCAGCTTCGAGAGGATGGCCAGTACGAGCTGATCATCTTTCTTTTCAATACCACACTGTTTCAGCTGCAAAACTAGTGCTTTGAACTTGGAGAAATATAGCTGCAGGGACTCAAAGCTTGTTGGACTCAGAGAAATCAGCTCATTCTCGATTTGATGTCCTCTCATCTCATCTGTCTTTCCAAAAAGATCAGCAAGCTTCTCCCATACTTCATTCGGTGATGTCAATCCATCGAGATGGAAAAGGAGGTCTCTGGAAATACTCAGGCACAGGAGGCCATAAGCCTCATCCCTCCTGTTGTGCCATTTTATCTTCTCTGCAGCTGCATTGGGCTCTGCTTCTGTTTCCATAGTCACCCTGTAGAGGCCTTTCTCTCTCAACAGTATCTCCATCTCTGCTTTCCATTCAAATAAATTGAAAGGAGTCAAGATAGTTTTCTGTGATTGATCCATAGCTCTAGAAAATCTGTCCCGGCTGTCAGTAGAAGGCTCCCAGTCTTTGATGTCGAACCTGCAAAATAATTTTTGAAGGAGAGAAACAACCTACAATGGCTCTAATACCATGTGTAAATTAAGGCCAGCAATATATTAATTTTACTCACAACAATTATCAATTGATCATGCAAAATTGCTTACAAAAGAGACTGAATATGGAGCTGTAACACTAAATTGTATTAACTGAGTGTACAACATCCAACCTTGTAATAACATAGGTTGTTGAATAAATAGAATACATCAAGAAATCGAATGCATGAGGAGGCATCCAAATCTAGCATAAAGCAGGCTTACCAAAAATAAGCAAATCCCCCATACATGTAAAAAACTGATCCCAAATCTGTCATGGAGCTCACGAATTGGCAAAAAGGCATAGGCAAGCTAAAGAGTGGTGGAATGGCAGCTCATACATGCTTTTGCATGGAGAAAAGAGAGGAGGATGTGTAGGACAAAAAACAAGTCAACCTCACCTAGTCTAGCTTTTCCTTTTGCCTTAAAACACTGAAAAAGCAGGCAATAAAGCATAAAAAGCAGAAGGGTGCCTAGGAGGCCAGGAATAAACCAGAATTGATTCCTTTAGCTCTCCCATGTGCTCCATGAGTCAAATATGGAAAGTTTGACCATTATAGATAGGCAAATAGCAACTTGCACAAGGTGGGACACATGAACTAGGAAAATAAGACAAAAATAATGGAATTAATGTCTAAGTGGGTAAACTATGGGTTGATTATTCTAACAGGGAATTTGTGTACTCGGAATGGGTCGACCAATTCATTGACATCTGTCACATCAACTAACAAAAATTTTGCAATCTCTGTGGAGTGTCGGCCACCATAATCCTGACTGTTGGATTTTCTTTGCAGTTGTGTCTGCTTGAAAACGTCCTCCTGCAGGTCCATAGTGTGCTTCATGCATGATTTGGTCTCATTCATGTTTGAGTACACACCTTCTGAGGATGTCATCTAATCCCATTTTGTATAAAAATCCATTAATGATACTCTATGGTGCAGCCTTCATATCTAAGATTTGTTTTTTCTTGGTATTCATACCTTCTGGTGCCTAACCGTTTTCTAAGAACTAAGCTATTTCCTCTAGTTCTGCTGGCACTACTTCTAGGTGAAATAAATGTGCATCCGGTAAGTCGTCGTCAACTCCAGTCGGTTCCTCTCCTGTGTCTATTCGGGATAGATGGTCGGGCCCGACATTTAGCTTACCTAGTCGGACAACGACTTTGAACTCAAATTCTTGGAAGAGGAGTAGCCATCAACAAATCCTCGCATGATGGAGTGGTTTATTGACAAGGTACTTCAGGGCTTGATGGTCGGTATAGAATGTGAAGGGGTTGGATAAAAGGTAATGTCGATACTTTTGGAGGGCAAATACCATACCTAGGTCTTCTCTCTCTGTAGTCAAATAGTTTCTTTCAGTCTTATTTAATTTGCAACTGCTGTAAACTATAGGTTAATCCATCCCATCATCTCCTGGTTGAGTTAGGATTGCTCCTATTTCTATTCCTAATGCATCGATATGCACATGGAATTTGATCGACTAGTTTGGAAACTTTAGAATGGGGGATTCGACTAATTTTCTTTTCAATTTTTCGAAAGAGATGTGCCATTCCTCTGTCCACTTAAAATCTTGATCGTCCTTTAGTAGTTCTTCCAAAGGATATGTCATATCTGAATAGTGTCTTATGAATTTTCTATAATAGCCTATATGGCCAAGTAACACCCTGACTTGTTTAGGGTTTACTGGTGGTTTCAAGTTGAGGATAATTTTAATCTTTGCAAAGTCGACCTTGATACCTTCTTTATAGACAATATGCCCTAATAGTATGTCTATGGGAGTCATAAATATACATTTCTTAATGTTCAGGGAGAGTTGAATCTGTCGACATCTCTCCAACATAAGTCTGACCCATTTGCAGTGGTCTTTTAAGGTGGAGTATATTGTCCATTCGTCGAAGTATACTGCCATGGTCTTATATATGTATTCTTGGAATGTCTTGACAATAATTCAAGAAAACACTGCAGGTGCATTCTTTAATCCAAAAGGCATAACTCTGTAAGCAAAGGAACCAAATTCACACACAAATGTTGTCTTCTTTTGATCCTCTTTAGCTATTGGTACTTGGTTATAGCCTGAGAATCCATCCGTGAATGAATAGCATTCATGTCTTGCAACTTCATTCAAGATTTCATCCACATAAGTGGTTGGGAATGGGTCTATCGGTGTTACTTTGTTGAGTTCCTGAAAGTCGACACAAATTCTTAACCTTGTCGGGTCATGTTTCTTGGGATGTATGACCATTGGACTTGCCCATTCCGACTGGTCGATAGGGTAAATGATCCCTGTTGCTGACATGTTATCGATTTCCTTGTATTTCCTTGTATTTGTGAGCCAGTTTATAAAGTCTTTTCTTAACAGGTCGAACATCAGGTTTAGTATCAATTTTCATTTCACCCATTTCTTGGACTAAGCCTTTTAGGTCTTTATAGTCCCTGGTAAAGACATCTTGGAACTCTTTTGGTAAGTTCACAATCTCTGTGGTCTGTTGTTCATTCCAGTAGTCACCAATTTTTTCTAGCTTTGGTCGATCATCGTTTGAGATGTCGACTTCTTCAGTTTTTACTTTGGCATCTAGCCACTCTGGTGCTTTAGCTTCATTAATCGGTCGACTTCCTTCTTTGAACTATGAGAATGTGGCAGGGAAGTCGGCTGCAGTCATTCTGTCAATATCTTCTTTGTCTGTTGTTGAGATTTTTAGGATGGATCGGATAGGTTTTGTTGTTTCGATGTGGTTGGATTTTGATCTGCAGCTCTTGCCTTCTGGGTTTTCATTTTCTAATTGTAAATGGGTCGACTATGGTTTTGACCATATTTGTAGATTGTTACAGTCCTTTATCTATCGATGGTCTTGGGAGGTTTGTTTTTAGGTCGGTTGGATAAATTGTTTAATTTGTTGTGCTGTCTCAACCATATTTTCATTTTGCGGTATGAAATTGAACTCTTTAATAAAATTCTCCCTGAGTTCGTGCCATAAGAAGGTTTCACCTATAGCTTCTTCCATCTTATACCATTTGTTGGGTAAGTCAGCTAGGGTTGAGGGGAATAAATGTGGCCAGGATCGCTCATCCTTGTATCCCAGTCTTCTCCACTCCTTTTCACAGGCTTTGATATGTTCTTTTGGGTCTTGTCCTTGGGTAAAGATAGGTATCTGATCTTGCTGGGTTAATTTCTTTCCTTCAAACCTCTCGACAAAGTAAGTCGAAGCAGTTTCCCAGGTCTGTAGTTTCGTCTGATCGGTATCCCACCATCTAGCTGCTTGACCTATAAACATTTCAACTAAGCTTTGAAGTCGGCCATGTTCACCAATATTTTTAGATACTTGCTCAATATGCCCGACTGGTGATTCCCTCTCCTTATACCTTGGTAGTTGTGTAGAATTTAGGTTAGTTGGTTGTAAGGTAGGGTGTTCCCTGATTTTCTTTTCGAAGATTTTTGGGATAATGGATACTATGAAGCACTGTTGGGTGGGATTTTTCTGTACTTTTTGTATAGTCCAACACCCTCTTGCTTGTTTTTTGTAATTCTCAATCTCCCAATCGTACAATTCAGCATCTAAGTTATAACCAACTGAGTCTTGGTTACCTAAGTTAAGTTCTCCATGGATGTTTGGTTCTTTGTAGTCTGCATCGTTGTGGATTTGGTAAAGTTGTCTGATATCGACTTCTTCATAAATAAGTTCAGTCCAAGGCTCCCCTTGGGATGGATGAATGGGTACAATGACCTTTTGACCATTTCCTTTTAATTTGATTCATTCCTTGTGCAAAGATATGGATTATTTCATCTTCCGACCCCAAGGTCAACCGACTAGCGTTGGGAAGGAGTTGGATCCTTCTTTTGGGTCAATAATTTCAAAATCAACCTTGGTCAAGATTCCCTTGATGGTCATGTCGATGTTTTTCTAGACTCCAATGGGTTCAATTAGGCCTTGGTTGGCGAGTTTCAGGTATATGCCTGACTCGTAAAGTCGAGGTCTACCCTTCTGTTCCCAAGTATCCCAAGTCATGATATTTACCTGTGATCCAAAGTCGAGTACTACTTGTCGAACGTGGTAACCTTTGATTTCAAGCTGCAGATGTTTTTGGTTTGTTTTTCCGGGTTTGTTCCTTTTATTTCATGTAATAAGTCAATGAAGTACGATACTGATTTGTCTGTTTGAACAAGTTGGATTAGTTGATTTATTGTGTTGGGTCGACTGTTATGGAGGTCTTCTTGTCATGAAATGTCTTGAAAGACGTGGGTTGCTTGTTTATATGTTTTTTTTCCCTTCATTGGGTCAGGATAAACGTTTGTGTCTTTAATCTTACTAATTCTGGGGTTATCAAGTCCTGTTTTTGTTCCTTGTCGAGTTACAAAATGTAAATTTTTGGTGGTTATTACATCATTCTTTTGCACACAAGACAAGACATTAACATTTTTCTTGGTATTAGTTTTTTCTAACATAGTAGGGCAATCCTCTGACAAGTGATCGCCTACTCCACTGTGGGTACAAAATTTGAGATCAGTCCTGTCCTTGTATGGACAGTCTGCATACTGGTGACCTTCTTTGTAACATGTGAAGCACTGGGTAGGTCGACGCGGTCGTGTGTCGCGATTCCCAGGGAATCAAACTCTTCCTCCATATCCTTTGCGTCGATTTTCATACCAGCACTCATATCGTGGGACATCGTATCTTTGTCAGTTCTGATCATTTGCTGGATTGTTTTGCTAGTTATGTTGCACCACTACATTCGTTTGGTAGACCGCCTGATAGTTCTGTCGGTTCTTTAGGTTTAACTGGAAGTCGGTCGTGTTATGACTTTTGGTTTCGCAGATGGCGCACCAGGAAGCCTTGCCATTTTTCATGTTAAACGAAAAGTATTTTGTGGAGTGATCTCCATGTTCCTGGAAAATGTCACAAAAGGATTTGGTCTGTACAAATAAAACGTCTTGTTGGCTATATTCTTGTCGACAGTTATCTTTCGAATGATCGGCCTTCGAGCATTTGGTACACCAGATCTCCTAATTCTTGAGGCTTAGTTCCTTCAAATACTTCTATACGTTCTCAAGCTGTTCTTCCAATCTGTGGTCCATGGGGTAAGCAGGTATGTCTTCGTCCATCTCCACCTGAAGATCTTTTGTTAGTGCATCCTCATATGTTTTGAACATCTCCAAACTAACATGTGTCGACATACTTTTTGTGATAGTCCTGTAAGAAACCATTGAATTAGTAACTGTTCATCAATAACGTAATCCAGCTGGCTTAGTAGGTATTTCCAACGTTTATCGTAGTCGCGGACGGTCTCCCCTATCTTTTGTGATGTGGTTTTAAGCTTCTTTACAGCTAGGTGCTTAGCGTCTGGAGTTTTAAAAAATGGTAAAAATTGCGCCTTAATCTCCACTTTTGTCGCTCTGGGTTGTCTTTCCGAAAAGGTCATGTACCATGTCATTGCCCTTTTCCTTAAGGCCCCTGTGAACTGTGCCATTTGTCAATCTTCATCTGTAACCTGGTTGGCTTCCCAGGTCGACTTGCAGATGAACCAATGTCATCTGGGGTCTTCATCTCCCTCATAAAGAGGAATGTGAGTGGATCCATGACCCATGTCTGAATCATTGTCACTGCTCTCGGAAGGTGGCGGTGGTGGGGGTGGGGGTGTTGATGAGAGTGGTGGGGTTATTGGTGTATTCATGCCTATGGAATTTTGATCGATGAAACTTTCGTTTTCGTCGGTTGTCGAGTCTTCGTCGACTTGCAGTCGGTTGATGTCGACTTCTGTTGTCGATGGTCCACTGCAACTATTTGTTCACAGGTCTGATTGTTCGATTTCTTCTAAAGCTGTATTTGGCGGGAGGGGGGGGGGGGGGGGGGTGCGTTCCTTCATGTGTCAGTAAGAGAAAGTGGATACTTCGGAGGGAGGATGCCACTTGAAACGTCACCCAGTTCCCTTCCATCAGTCAACGTATAATAAGGTGTCATCCAGGGTATGTTTCGTCACCTAGTCGGCTCCATATAGTAAAGTCACCAGCTCGTAGTCAGAGGTCTTCTTCGACAATAGTATATAATCTAGTACGCAGATTCAATGGGAAAAGGGTTGTTCCTTCATCGGGAGCTCTTAGTTGGAGAGCTTTTGGTTGCTCTATCCACAATTCTTCCTCCTTAGGGGACGCTTCTTGCTCGATGCCCTCTTCATGTCGGTCATGACCTGACTCTGGAAGATTTTATTCCTTGTCATTCTCCCTAGGTTTTTGTCCTCTGTGCAGCTCTAAGGCCCTTTCTCGTCATGCTTCCTGTCTCTAGTGTCTCTCATCCCTTTCTATTTTCTGAATGCTCGACATACTTTTGTACGATCTATTCTCTTGAGGTCCCTTTTGGTCGACTTCTCATTACTAGTGACTGTTATCTGGTTTGTGTCGACTAGGATCCACTATACTCTATCTTCGACACATGACCAGCTACCCCCCCATAGCCTACCCAACACTTTTAGAAATATCGGATAGTTATATTTATTTCCTTAGGAAGTATTCCCACTCCCTTTTTGCAATGAATTTCTCCCACTTCCTCTGCTTCTCCTCTCAGTTAGTGTTTGATGGTTGTTCGTACAGTGGTGGTTGAGGTTCAACAATGTGTCCTGCTCCTTTCTTGATCAAGAATTTGAACATCAAGGTCGGTAGGGAACACAAAAATTATTCAGTGAAATCTGTGTAAAATTTCTCTTTGACGGTTTCCACCGAAGTTCTGTCTTCGACTGCTTGCTCCTCACAGAAGTCGTCGGCGATTTTCTCAAACCACTCCGAAAAATTTGTTCTGCCTCCTCGGATCAGTTGCTCCAGTAACTCTTGTTCTTTATTTGCGTCCGGCTTTCTCATCCAGGAGTTGCTTCAAGAGTTGGGGCACTAATTCGACAAACTTTTCATGTGTCTCTATAAAAAATCTTTCTTTTTCTTCGGCGACTGTTAATTTGTTCCTTCGTGCATAATTATGCAAATAGTTTGCAATTTTGTGTTCCCACCAGTCCTTAATCTCTTGCTCTGGTATCATATGTGAGCATATATTTCAGTCATGTACTACCGAGAATGGAACCAATGTTGTAATCTCACAGATCACATAAGGTTACCAATAATACATACTAAAACATACATAAATATAGAACAGAGACAAGAGACAAGAACATATAAGATTAAACAGATTATATTATTTTAATGAGTTCATACAATGCAGAGAATTGAACTGAGTTCTCGTTTGGCTCAACAGCCTAATATATACAATTTATAGACGGTTACAAAATAACTAGCTGTCAGTTCGGTGAATCGATGCAACTTTAGATGGCCGACCTAATCTATTTAGTTTAGTCAGCCGACTGACTTAGTCGGCTGATCGACTAATTCGGCCCATCGACTAAGTCTGTCCTCATTCAAGTCGACTTATCAACTTATCAACTTCATTCCATACAGGATCTTTTTCAACTAACATACATGAGTCACTCTGTTTTTTACTTCAAATCCTTGTGGATGTTCGATGTAAACCTCTTCCTTGATCACACCATTAAGGAAGGATTGTCTTTACATCCATATGGTGTATATCCCACTTCATCATGGAAGCAAGTTCCATAATAGTTATTTTGGAAGTGTACCTTTCTTCCTCGAGCAAGTGTGTCCTCATAATCAATTCCCTCTCTCTGAGAGAATCCTTTAACCACAAATATTTCCTTCCATCAACAACATGTTTTATCTTGTATATCCACTTGGAAGATACCACACTCTTGCTTTCTAGTTTGGGTACTATATCCCAAACATCATTCTGGTATTCTTCCATCATTGCTTCTGCCATGAGTTCATTCTTTCAGGTTATCGACATATCTCAGTCTTCTGCATTCAACCTTGAAGGTTGGAACCCACTTTCCTCATGGTAAAGTCTCAATCCATTAGGAAGCTATACATCATGTCGAACTCAGAGATATTCTATAGTCACTCCCCCTGAATCAGAGCATCACCCTCCATTTTCATTTTGTACTGTATCGAAACATTTTGTACTAGAGTGACAGGTAGCATCCTCTGCTACTATGTATCCATCTCAGGTTAATAGATACCAATGTCCCTTCATCTTGAACTTTGCCGAAAAGTTCATCTTCCACCCAACTATGAGCTTGTTGACTTCTATAGGTTTCCATCTTCAACCTTGTAGTGAAGCTTAAGATATTCGTCACTCTAGGTGATCTATCAAGCTCATGGAACAGCTTATCTATGGGTGCCTTCTGATCTCATGCAAAGCCTAATCTGTATAGGTGGTTCTTTGCTCGATATATACTTCTACTTCACTCGAGAAGTGTGTCTGGTCAATAGAGTATATCATGCCATAGTCTATTCTTTCTGATACAAACCATGAACCTTGCTTTGTATACTTGTTCTTGTAGATCCATATGGAATATAGTACGTACTTCCCTTCAGGTCTCGGAATCATATTCTAGACATCATTCCCCATGATCAACTGTTACTCATTGATCATGGATTATTCCATAGCTGGAAGGGTTTGCGTCAATGCTGTCACCCAATTGTGTCACACAGTCAGAGTGTGTCTGAGGCATTTTAATTTGGTTTGGAAGTCGCTTCATACTTTTCTTCATCTTGGAATATCTCTCATACCCAATATGCTCTTCATCTCTTGAGGTGGATCTACTGCTCTCTGAATCTATTTCTTCCGTCACGGTGTCCTTGACCCTGGGAGCTTCAGGTTCATGTTTATTGGAGTGAATATTGAATTTTCATCACTTATTCTTAGAAACAAGTCTCATCTTCCTTTTCTTGTAGATGGTTGTGCAGGACCTTTCCTACAATTCAAATGCACCAGTTGCATGGTTAGAACCATTTCATAGAACATATGCATAACGAAAAATTATTATGCATCATGCAACTCTTTAGCCAATACAACATTCATCCATATCTCACGAAAACTTTCTAGATGCCTTCCATCTCTACCATGACATCATTGATATTGTGCACTCATCCAATATTTCAGGAAAGAGGTTTCATTCTAGATAAGTAGCAATGGAGAGTTTTATAGCACCATGGGCTACTTACCCCTCACATGCATATTAGTCATATATTGTCATTAATGCAAACATTCTATCATGCATAATGCACAACATATACAGGGAAGACAATTCAAATACTTTTTTGTTTTGTTTTTCGTCACCTCCTTCTGGATTAGTAGCTTCTTCTTTGAACAATGAGATTGCTTCAATCTCATGCTTTCTTGAAATATTTTCTGGAATGTTGCTTTTGGTAGACCTAGGGTTTGACAGAGAAACCCTAATTTTTCAATTGAGGTATCTTTTAGATATGATTGGATATAAATATGCACCTACTCAAGGCATGCTAAGAAGTATACTCATTTTCCCAAAACTATGATCAGAACTGCAAAATATCTAATGCTTTAGTTTTCTTCAGTTTCTTCTGCAGAAATTCCTAATATTGTTTCTGTGGTATCTCAAAAATTAATCCTCCTCCATGTTTGACACTTTGCATTGAGGTATCCTTCTCTGTCCTCTTTCCAACACTGTAGGTTATAGTAGAATTGGTTTCACCAATTGGTACCTATGTGATTTTTCTCAAGGTGAATTATTTCAGGATTGTTCAGCATAGTGAATGTGTACGGAATTCCATGTGTCATTGTTTCACCTTAAGGGTATGAAATTTTTACCACATAAATTATAGTTCGTGCCCTATCTAGAACATCTTGAAAAATTTCATTTGGACCTTCATAGCCCGAGATATAGAAATTATCCCTAGGTGTCATGTTTAGGGATGAATCCTGGGAGAGGTTGGAACCCTAACTTGGAGGAATCATATCTCCTAGAATATAGCGAATTTGAGGCTAAAACTTTTACACATGGTACATCAAGAATTTATATTCGTCCTGTGAAATTTTAGGTTCCTGATCCTTCTCAAACCCCGAGATAGAGTGAATGTACCAAAAATATTGTTTTTAGTATTATAGGGTTTTTAAGGATGAAACCTTAATATTCAATAGTTGTAGTTGTAGCACTGTTTCGGCTGGACAAAAAATTATTTCAGGGTGGATCTGATACCATGTTAAGTTTTTATGGTTGTATCAGATATTATAACATTTAGCATCATAATAGCATAACCATAACCAAAAGGATCATTGAAAGATAGACAAGCACAACCACAAAAAACAACACAAAGATTTATCTTAGGAAACCCTCATGGGGAAGAAAACCCATCAAAAACTTCCTTTGTATTAAAACAGGTTTTCTCCTCCTTTTATTCTGTCTCTCTCTCTTTCCTATGTGCTAAACAAGTGAGTGATCATGTATATTCAAATAATAACCATGACTCCTCTATTTATACGTATTTGTCAATT
The DNA here is from genome assembly GCA_001517045.1 of Pseudotsuga menziesii. Lineage (NCBI taxonomy): Eukaryota > Viridiplantae > Streptophyta > Pinopsida > Pinales > Pinaceae > Pseudotsuga > Pseudotsuga menziesii. Next base: position 148,091 of record LPNX010033074.1, read on the forward strand.
GACTTGTGTACTAGACAAGTCAGCCCCAATAAACTGTCTGGGTCGAATTCACCCAGGAATACTCAAAAATAGAATTTTATATTATTTATTACGGTACTAAATACCTGACACAAGTGGAGGATTTACCTCATGACTCTATGATGACCAAATAAAATAGTAACACCCCATCAGAGAAATAATAACATCTCCCTTGGGTTACATCAGTAAAATACATTTAGAATATCTTTTGAAGTTATAATATTTCAAAAAGACCACCTAAGCTGAATGCTAGATAAGATATACAGTAGGGATAAGTTCCACTCCCATAACATGCATGGGAAATGGATGAAGTTTGTTCTAGAAGAATTTTTACCACTTTCTACATGGAGGGTGGAGGATCATTCCGCTGGGAGAAAAGAAGTATGAGAAAACCACATATCCAATCATGAAACCTCCTATAACGAAATATTATAAAGGGAAGGGAACATGTTCAAGTTTATTTTTTCTTTCATGCATTAGATAAGAATGTGTCTATCTGAATAGAAGCCAAATTATCCAAATAATTTCCAACTGCTAATTAGCTAGGTAAGTCATGTGTTAACCCACCCATTGTTATTCAAAAATAGAGGACGAAGGAGAAATAGAAGTACAACTCCAGAAATTTAAAAAACATGAGGAAATATTCGAGGATAGGGATGGTGATATTTTTGATACAGTATTGTCCTCTGTTCCAATATATGAGCTAAAAATCAAGTAACATATTTTTAAATACCAAGGAACTGACCTGCACAGCATTTACCAATCCCAATTTCACTATTTTTTCCATGACCAGACCCTAAATTCCCTTGACTTTGTTGCTTGGTGTGCATCGAGATAATCTCCTTCTAAGAGTAATAATGGATTCTTCTAGGTGTAGGATAATTTTCCCTATAAATTCTCTAGTTATTATAGGTTCCCTCAATATCCCGCTGTCATTTACCCTGAACCAAGAAGAATTTATTGAAGATAACCTGATTCAACAATTTAGACATCCCACCATAGAAGAGAAACAAACCTTTTACCCTAATTTTTTTAAAATTGATGTGTCTATTGTATAAAAACCCTTTCCCCTCGATGTTAGCCTATTTAATGAAGAATCACAACTGATTGTTCCTGTTTTGAGTCAGTTTTTAGGTCGGGAAAAAGATAGGTTTTCCCAAGAGTTATTATTGAGTTTACTTTTAAAAATGAGTATGAGTCATTCAGAGTCACAGTCCAGTCAGTTACCATGTATTGAATATGATGAATTCCTGGATGAGAATACCCATTATCAGCTGGTGAATTTCCACACCACCAGGAATTTTAGATTCCAATACTACTTTATTAGAATGTTTTTATTCTTCAATGAAGAGAACCTGCAATTTACAGAAATGTTGCTTGCTGTAGAAATCAACAATAACATTTTCAATTACATGAACCTTATAATGGAAGAGATATATAGAGTAATGTTTCAGTGTAAGTTACCAATATTTTTACCAAAGATAGAGGAGATGTTGTAGTTTGCTTCTGATAGAAGGGTGGGAAGTTGGTTTTTTGTAAAGGAACACACTATAATCAAATTTTATGGTTTTTTTCATGATTCGTATATCTTACGAGCATTCCTAACACCGAGAATGTTTTCCTTGGAGTTCATGAGGAAGAATATGACTATAGAAAATGAGCATTTTATAAATTTCATAAAGTCCTATGAAATTAAATTTCCTCTGAAAATGGGCCCATTCATCATCAAGAACAAGGATGTACTCCCTATAGTTGAAGGTATTCTACAGGAAATGAATTTTGGGAATGTTACTCAGGTTAATTATGATCCACACTATATTATTTATCAGAGGAGGCAATTAAATAAAAATAAAGGTTTTGAACACCAAGAAGTGGACATAATAGATGAGAAGGATAATTGGATGGATTATCATTCAGAGGTGGAAAACACAGAACAATTATAGGAAAATCCATCTACTATAGTAAAATCAACAACAACAATAATTCCATCCCCAAGTAAAATAGAAATAACAAGTAAGAGAAGGAATTCATAGGTTGTGGAGGTTAAAGATGAATACTCAAAGGTAGCAAAAAGGAAAGAAACTGAATCAGAGGGAGAATTAGTTGAGGCTAAAAGTAAGAAAAAAAAAGGAAAATGTTAAAGGCCCAGTCTTTGAAATCCAAGAATATAATTTTTCAGAAATACACGAAGGATCTAGTGACAAATTCAAGTCTAGAAATTACTTGTATGATAAATATAGGAAAGATAAGGATATTTCTTCAAAAGAATCTTTAAATTTGTATTCATAGGTTAGAAATATTGCAAACAAGGAAGTTTCACTAGTTACTATCAAATATCATGCAAGAAATACTTTGAGTCTAGCAGTAGCTACTAGAAATAATATTTTTGAAATGAAGCTGAACTTGAAAGATATCCCAGTACCAGACATGATTCACTTACATAAAAAAAACTAGGGAGGTAATTTATAATGACTTAATTAAAGCTACTTTGAAGGTGTCAAAGTTGCAATCTACAGTTTCTAAAATAGAAAATTAATTGAAACAAGAAAATGTGGAGAACAAAGTGCATCAACAACAAATAAAAAATATTTAGGGATATTTGTTGACTATGGATAGTGAGGTAGACAAAGGATAAGTAACACAAAAAATTCTAGCTGAAAAGGAGAGCATTATCCAGTTTCTTAAAAGAAATTGAAAATTATAGCAACTCAAATAATTCAGGCTTCTCTATTAACAGAGTTAGAAAAAGAAAAAGAATTATTATCTCAGGAACTAAATGATTGCAAAGCTAGATTATTGAATCTTATTGGAGAGGAAAATCTATGGGAAAATGAAAAAGGTTTCCTTATTGAAAAAATAAATGTTTTGAATGAGAACCAGTTAGTTTTGGAGAAGGAAAGAGAAGACAAAAATAAAAAGGGATCAATACCAACATAATAACCAAGTACATAAATAAACACATAAATCCTTTTTTAGGCTATGTCAAAAGTTAGCCTGAGATATAAGGAGATGATGGCTTTGAAGAGCCAAAATAAAAACTTGGTTAAAGAAGTAAAAAAGAAAGAAGAGGAGAGAAGACTATTTGAAAATAAGAATAAGGAGTTGCTAGACATGAATGACAAAATGGTAAAAAGTTGTCAGTACAACTACCTGTGTAGGGTGCTAGGAATCTCCTTTGGGACATGATAATTGTAGAGGATACTAGGATAAGACCATATTTGAACTACATACACATTAAGGAAATGGTGATTAATGCAACCAGACAAAGTTGTACAACTATGAAAGAAGATTTAAACAAAAAACCAATAGACATTGCTAGAAACACAATAACTTTCCTCAACACTTTGTCTGAGGAATAATTAAGAACAAGGGGCACTAAGGACAAGATTTTAGTAATCACTTGGGCCACAAAGGTTGTAGGAAAGCATTAACATATTGAAACAGTTCAAGCCAATATTGATATATTGTTGCATCAAGTGAAAACTTTTGAAGGATCATTTATGTCATTATTTTAAAAAGGTTTTCCTTCTTTTTCCGAAGAAGATGGTGGGCTTAGTCCCCAATCTGAATATGAGGCATTGCTAGTTAAATCCAAATTAAATCATAAAATTTTTGAGGACATGACTTAATCCTTATCTCGAAAGGTTATAATTGACAAGTTGGTTGTGTATTTTGAGTTAGTGAATACATTCAAAAAAATTGGTGCTCAAATGCCACCTATTTCTTATGTGGAACATGTGGATTTGAGAGTGTTAGCAAAGGAGATGGAAAGTCTAGAACTTTCATATGGAGATATCAATGGAAGACCATAGAAAAGTTTGGCAAGATGAAATACAATTTGCATCAATGAAGAAGTTCATCTTAAGGCCCAAGTCGCATTGAAGACAAATATTACTTAGAACAAGTTAATATATTTTCCAAGTAGTTTAGAACATTAGTTTATTATGAGTTAACTCCCACATGTAATAAGCCAATTACAAATTCCTACTTTTAGAGTGTAGGTAGTTAACAACTCAAGGAACAATATTGATGTATAAAAGCACCATTTTGTTTTGTAATGGGGGTTGGAACTCATGAGAAAGAGATACCTATTTTGTAATAGAGATATCAAAGTTAATAAAATTGTAGAGTTGAGCAAGATTTTTATTAGAGATTCTTGTATTCTTCTTTTTGCAGTCTATGCTTCCTTTCCTTATTGTGTATGTAATTCTTGTTATCTCTTTCAATTATGTTAATTTTAATGCTTACATAAGTGTATATTGAATCAAAATTCATATGTTTATGCTCTTGTTCTTAGATTTCAAGCATCCACAAACACTTTCATCTAAAGTTAATATTGGATTCATCGTTTGATTCCCATCTTAATGGACTGTTCATTTTTCCTCTTTACAACCAGAGAAACAAGAAATTCACTATAAAAGAGTTATTATCCTACCTCTGTGAAGAAATTGTTTTGAAAAGCAATGCTATTGTTATTTAATTTGTGATTTTGACTCCATTCCCAATGTTAGCCACTTGTTTCACCCATCAAAAAGATTAAACTTGTTTCTTCTAGAGATATATATGGCCTTTGTGTATATTTATTGAGAGATCCCTATTTGGTAGAAAAGTAGCCATATTTCCTCCTAAGCTTGGTTTCTAAGGTTACCTTTGACTATTCTTCCACAACCAGAAAAACAAAATGGAGCACTAACAACCTATTTGTTATGCCTTCAATGAAACTATTGACCATTTATTATTTCCATGCATCTTCTCTAAGCAATTTTGGGATAATATCTACTACTTGAGGGGCATGCCTTTTATTTGGTCTAGAGCTAACATTTTGGAGGCTCTTTTCCATTGGTACAACTCTCCTGTATCCAAACCTTACAAAGCATTGCCAGTGATTAATATGTGGAACATATGGAAATCAATGAATATGCCCATTTTTTAGGAAAGGGTGTCCTTTCTTATTATTTATGCCTCAGCGAGTATTGTTTTTTAAATATTTTGTTCCCACAGAATGTCCCTAAGAAGAGTTTTTGTAGGAAAAAGTTATTTAGTATTGACCATTATCATATGTGGATTCTTTTATGAAGGTGCGCATAGCCAACCCCCAATAGGTGGTGTTGGGGGATCTATTTTCCTATTTGAAACCCACCAAGTATCTTATGCTACAAATCTAGGTAATTATACTAATAATATACTCAAGTTTTTTACTTTGAGACTTGATCTATATCTATCCATTCAATCTAATGTTCAGAGGATTCATATTTTGGGGGACTTCAATTTGGTCATTGAGTGCATCAGTAAAAGAAGATGCCCCATTAATATTTTTTGGTTCCTATATATGATGATATATTGAGGATGTTATTCCTTTTCCATCTCACATATTTCTAGCATATCTTCCATGATAGGAATCAAGAAGAAGACTCTCTTTCTAGACAAGAAGGGACTTCCTCTTGAAAAAGGAATATGGCACCCATGGGAGCGTTTTGATGTTAAGGTGTTAGAGATGTTGATCGGTACATTCAAGGGTTTCTTGGAGTGAAAAATATTGATATATTCAGTGTATGGAATATGCTTCTTATACTTGGGAACAATTTTTTTGTGTTTTTTGTTTGTTGGATAAGCGATTCTACTTTTTTTGTCCTCATCAATTTATATACGACATACATCCTTAGACCTACAAGGTTATTATGTAAAGGTTTCAGACCTTGATAGTTTTGAACTATGTCTCTCAACTAAATGAAAGGTTATATTTTGATGATCTATGTCCACTAGTTTTTTAACTTTAATAAAAAAACTCATATTTTTCTTCGTAGGGAAAAAAAACGTGCTTCACATAATTATTGGGTTCATCATATATCAGTGTGTTAGGGAAGTTTATTTCGAGAAGGATTATAAAGTTAGGTTAATATATATTCTATAAACTTTCAGTTTCACTTAGTTATATGAAGTTTAGTCAAATTTGTTTTTAATATAATTTTTGTTACACTTTGATTTAACACTTAGATGGAAAAATATCAATCTACTAGTATTACCCAGCACCAACTTTGGAATAATGCACCACTATCACTCACTGCAAAGTTCCATGATTTTTAACGATCTCCTAAGGTCAAAAGAGCTTCCCTAAGATTGATTAGGTGTAGATTTATTGAAGAGAATTAAAGGGATTGAAATATAACTTCGTTAGATGTGTGACTAGAATAAGTTAATTTTCCTAAATAATGCTTGTGACTTGTAAAGTTAGAAATAATGGAAACATCAAACACTTAACCAAAAGTAAATATATGATTTGAAACATAATAAAAAACATGTATATTTGCGTAATTAATTCTATAAATTAAAAGATTTTTGTAGAAAATAAATTCATAATAAATCAATGTAAAAGTGGTTAAATATTAGGTTCATTAGATGCAATATAAATATATCCCAAGTTTGAAATTAAAGATGGAATAAGTTTCCCAATTAATTAATTACTTATATTACCTAAAGTCATGGCTGAAAAGTCATGGTCGAAGGTGAGGCCTTGCTTGAGAAGCAAGTTGTCATTCAAGGTATTAGCTTTAGATGAAATTCCAAATTTCTCAAAGTGATGAGAATCACATTTTCATTTTCAAATGTAGAATTGATTTAATGTATTAATATTAATGATTTAATTAAATAATAATATCTAATTTATTTGTGATTAAATTATCTAAACAAATTTGAAATATATCAAAAGTAGTGTAAGAGAAAAAGTTCAGCAAAAGGAAAAAATTACGCAATTTCAGGATTTCAAAGTGAACGATTTAACCAATAGAGTTGTGCTTAGATAAACATGGAAACATAATCAAATATTGACGAAATGAACACTAAATATAACTTGATTTAGAAGATAATTGTTGTTATGCACTAAATCAAGAAAGTTAGAAATTTTAAGAATTTAGTAGAAGAACAAGAGCCACAATGTGGTAATGTCCTCAACGACAACAATTGTATTTGGAGAACATAATATTTGTAATTACATGAATATATTATGAGTTGTTTCTACTAAATTAAGATTTTCCATCATAAAACCCAACTATTAGGCTTTGATGTAAAGGTGTTTTCGGAGAGGAGCATATTTGCAACTGCATGAAGATATTATGAGTTGTTGCTACCAAGTTAAGATTTTCCATCATAAAACCCAACTATTAGGCTTTGATGCAAAGGTTTTCATGGATGCAACCATATTATTTATATAGAAAACAATATCCATTATTATTCCTGGAAAGACTTGTTCCAAAACATCCAACTATTATTAACAAAGAAAATCCAAGACATACAACCATATAAAGACAATAGAGCTATCACATATACAAGACTTACATTTTAATAAGTTTGTATAATAAATTCAATAAAATATTGAAATAATATTTAATCCATAAAATATTTCATGATATCATTTATAACAATGATAGTAAACAAATTAAAATCCAATTTAAATATAATTAGAAATCAAGTATAATAAGGCCCAATAATAATTTTGGGATAAATCTCTTAATTGTAAATAGGGTGATTAGTTGTTTCTTTTCATTAGCATATAATCAATTGAAAAACATTATTCCTTGGGAAATTAAACTTTGGTTGGTGGCTCAATTTGTTACTATATTCACCATAGAGACACAACCCCATCGGTCTACCATTCAATTTGTTGTTTATTCAATGTTTTGTTCTTGTATACATTTAGTTTGTAATAAAAGAATTAATGCAAGGTGCATGATTTTCCAAATTATATGAATGGATATGATGTAAGGTTTCTAGTTATCACAATGAGTCTCAACAAAAGGGTAATCTCACTCAATCGAATTGGTGAATTTTGCCAAACCTCATGTAGTGTCGAAGTTTTTTTGATAAGTTATATTTTTGTAAAGCTAAGATTAGCTTCGACATGTTTTGGGTGGGAGATTCCTACTTGGATTATTCTTGCTTGTTGGATCACTAGTCCTTTCCTTTTTCAATACATTTATCGATACATGTATCGTGGGTGGGCTATTCTTTAGTCCTTACCTTCCACATTTATCGAGACATTCCACATTACCTTTGATTTTCTTGTTATCCCTTACTATCCCTTACCTTTGCACATAACCTTTTATATATATATATATACTTTTATTTTCGTACTTTCTGAGATAGCTAAGCTTCCTGGGCATAAATAGAGTAATGGAGGTACCGGCTTCACCTTCCTATTATACGGGCTCAATACTATGGGGTCAAGATTACTCTCGATTCTAAGATTTCTAGCTCCACTATAGACAAATGTAGACAAATGGATATTCTGGATTTGCAGGGCAGGGGCTATCTGGCTCCACATGGATCGAATCTTGGATTTCTAGCTATTATACCTATCTCAGTGTTTTGCATTCACAATTAGCTAAGAGAATGTTAGGGAAGTAGTCGCATGAACGTAGTTGGAGTAGGCGCAGATCTCAAGGATATAGGAGGCTTGCTTGTATTGCATATTCTTCACTTGAGGTGCACTCCTTAACAGCTCTTCCACTAAGTGGGGTTTGACTTAGTTTCATAAGCACCATTATGCATGTGTCTAGATTTAAAGCATTAGCCATTCTACTTATCTATAAAGGATGCAAAGGGTGAATCAAGGATGGCATGTTGCTTTTATTATTTGAGAATGAAGTAGTTTATTTTTTTTAAGTTCATGAACAAACAAAGTTTTAGATTAGAAACTTGGATTCTTTAAGAAAATTTAACATAAATATGTAAAAATATCAAACTTATAAATTATAATATCTTGCTACCAATGAATGAATATAGCCATGATTCCAATAATGAAGTCACTACAAGGAGATTGAACAAATGTAATATTAATTTTTATGTGAGATAATCTATTCATCATAATCATATCTTTCAAAATGTTCTTGTTTGATATGAAATTGAAAGAGTTCTTTTTTTATGGTGAACTCTGCCCACAGACATCGATTTAACACAATTATTTGTTAAAAGATAGAACAACTTTAACTCTGATTAGATTCTCTAATTATATGTTGTCGGCTCTGCATTGAACCAAGAATTGATGGTTGGGTGAGTTTTGCTAAGGGATTGTTACCTTGCATGTAATAGATCATAATACACCGTAGTGATCTTTCTCTTGAACTGAAATTTCATAGTTGGTGTTTGCAGACACAAAGGCTAGTAGTAGTAGCAATCAACGCTATTTGATGTCTGGTGTTTATCGTAGACCTAAACAAGAGTACTAACAACTCATTTAGAGATTAGTAGCAATGTTACTAGAATTTAAAAGAACTTAGACATGTAACAAAGGGTTTGCATAAAATAAGTAAACAATTATGTAATTGGATCTCTTGGCTACCCTACACGTACTAGAGCATATAGGGCCTAACATATTAATAAGATGAGCTTGAGCTTGCTTTCATCTCTCTTGAACATAAACAAAGATTCAACATAACCCATGGACATAAAAATTATTAGAACTGGAGTCATAAAATAGCAAGGGACAAGTTCTCTTGCATCCAGGTCAGAGGAAAGAAATATGTATATACGCTATGTGTAAAACTATCCAAAAGGATTATTTAAGACTCGTTGAGAGGAAACACTTGACCTTAATGAAATCTGTATATGCTTTTATAACAGTGTGAAACTATCCAAAACGATCATGGCAGACTGATTGATAGGATATATTATACTAAGAAAGTAAGGAAATTTTGATGTTTGATTATTTAGACTTATTCAATGAGATGTTTGATATTTTGTGCTTAGTTTATTCATAAAACATCTATTTAACAAGTTATCAAAGTAATCTTAAGTGACCCTTAATAAAGATGACAAAGTAATCTTAAGTGACCATTAATAAAGATAACAAAGAAATATTTAGAGAGATCAAAACTTCCCAATTCATTATCAATATTAATATTCCCATATTAATGGCTGCAAAATACTTATAAAATGTGAGGCTATAGAATATTTTTCCACCTATGGGAAATATTGTTCTTACAATATTTCACATTTCCTTTTTATAGGTCTAAACTTCCTTATAATCTCTTCAACCCTAACACTAAATTATTATAAAATGTATTTTTCTTCTCTACTTCTAAACTATAAACTATAACAATTGTAGTATAAAAAGCTACATCCAAATAATTACAAAGAACAATCGTATTCTTAAAAATAAATTATGTTTGCACTCTTTAATCCCAATATCTTAAAGCTACATCCAAATAATTACAAAAAACAATCGTATGCTTAAAAATAAATTATGTTTGCACTCTTTAATCCAATAATATTAATCTGGAAATGAGATAAGAGACAAAGACTGATGAGGTAATCTACATACTGTGAGACACAGTTATATCAGAGGTTTGTATAATATTAATCTGGAAATGAGATAAGAGGAAATGAGATAAGAGACAAAGACTGATGAGGTAATCTACATACTGTGAGACACAGTTATATGAGAGGTTTTGAAGGTTGAAATTAAAGTAACGCTAAATCAACATTTTCCGTACCAACTTATTAAAGAGATTCACTAATAATTCTGGAAGCCTTTTGTTGTCCTACCATACCTCGTAACTGCTACTGATATTTGTTGCTGAAAACTTATTACATTATGCAAAAAACATGTAAATACCATCGATACAAGAAACCAAGGAAATTCAACCAAACTATATCTTACATTACCTTTTCTCAACACATTAAATAGATCCTTCGCATTACCTTTTCTCAGCGCATCAAATAGATCCTTCTCAGCAGACATTCGTGGATCCTTCCTTTTGGTTGTTGGGCAATTCATTGCCTTTGCCATCTGTCCTTATTTAGAATTTGCCTGGATTCTTCTGCTCAATCTCGTTCACAAGATTTCGTGCCGAATAATTTTTCCCCCATATTTAATGTTTTCTAAGAAAGGTTGCATTTAGTTGTAAAAGTACCAATGGCCTTTCCCGGATCCATTGCAATAGATCGGTGAATACTGCAGTTGGTCGGCGATTCATAACCTTCAAAGGTTAATAATTACTTTAACATTCTTTTGGTTAATAATTACTTTAACATTCTTTTGGTTTTTGGCAGTGGAATGGTAAAGTTTGGTTGTAAGATCTGCGCTTATGTACATTTTGTGTACGAGAGTATAATAGCTCTTAATAAATTGAAATAAATAGCATTGCAAATAGATGGAATCGAAATAGTTATAGAGCTCATTTCCATCAACGAGTGTTCAACAATAGCGAACAGAGAGCCAGTCGGCCATTAATAACATCTTGGAAGCAATGTTTTATTTAAGTACATAAAAATTCAAAATAAAAACAATAAAACCATAAATTAATGGAGAGGCAGGGTTAGACCGGTTAAACCTTATCAATTTCGCACATCAAAAACAGTGTTCAAACTTACTAAAAAACCAATAAATAAAGAACATTGGCTAAGAAATACGCCAAGGCTGGCTCATGCATGCCTACAACATACATGCACCCTCTACCCTTCTTCGTAACTATAGCTTGCCTCTCAAAGAAAACTAGTTCAACACCATCATCAAAACACCCCTCTTTTGTGCACGGAACTAGAGGTATGATGGATCTGCTGAAGTGTGCCTCTGATGTATGAATGTGCCATCACTTCTAAGCTATACTGGAATACATCACCACTTTCTTGATTTTCTTGCGTCGTAGTACCTACCAAGTTGTGGAGCCTTCACGGCCTCCCATGATGAAAACGTTTTTGAGGCTGAAATCACACATCATGACTATAAATTAGAATGACTATAAATTAAAATCATGAGAACCAAGTCTTTGCCGACATTTATAGGGATATAGGTGAGCGATATCACCATACGCAAATTACTTAATTACTTACTTCTGGTAACAGACGAGCCCCTGATGCACTAGTAATTTGTGATAGATAAATTCATTCACTTCTGCACTTTGCAATAGATAAATTCATTCACTTATGCAATTTGCAACTTTCTGTCTATAACAAGTGCATGTCAAGCCAAAAAAAAGGGTAATTCCCAATCTTTATTTTATATATATCTAGATAATGCACTGCTTATATTTACCTCAGTTAATGGTTCTGTATCGAGCACCACTGCATCCTGCTAATTGTTCACTTAGGTATGACTAATTCAATTAGGTAACGAGGAATCTTGGGAAGACAGAAAATTTATTATTTAGTGAAAAAAAATTTGTTTATATATATATATATATATATATTCACATTCACGATCGGAAATCTCTGCGATGCCAAAATCAATAGTAAGTTATTACAAAATTTACCTATTAAACACGAAACACCAGCGAAGATTGTCTTCGAAATCCTCGGCACTCAATTGGAAACAATCTTCGTGGTAATCCGTAATCCGGTTGTCGTTCCCATTAACATGATGAACTGCATGCTCGTTAGCAGTTTCGTTCCTGTTAAGATATGCATCACTCCGTTACTGTTGTAAGGCTGGGAGAAGTCAAAAGAAAAAGCTACGATATGCATCACTCTGTTCCTGTTGTAAAGCTGGGAGAAGTCAAAAGAAAAAGCAAATGCTAGAGATGTTGGAAGCACAGAGTAAGAGCGAAGGGCGAGTTTGAAAACAAGAAAGGAAGAGAGGTATTATAATGCAATCATGAATTGGAATGAATGTGTTGGAAAGCTTTGAACGAGCTCTACAACAGGATCCTCATTCGGCACATAAAACTGGATTGAGATGACCATTTCGCTATACAGGAGGCTTATTAGGCCAATTCGCGTAGACCAGCTCTTCTATGAAAGGAAAATTCTCCGTATCTTTCTCTTGCAAAGCTTTTAATACAGGTTGATAGGCCTTGTGAAATATAGGGCTTTCGGCTAAAACAATGTTCGAGGTGACCACCGAAAGTCGACCAATTTCTCTGATCTCCACGTCTCCAGCACCACCTCTCCCATCCACAATCCCCAGAAAGATTACCATTCCTTGATTCAAATCCTCGCAGTGAGCCACAACGCCCTAAATTGGGGGTCAAAGTTCCCACCATCATCGGAGATACAAAGAAGGCCTCCTGACATTGGACGCTTATCAGTCTTCAGCTTCTCAACCTGTATAACCTGTATTTCCACAGTTATTGCAGAATAGCTTCCACCGAAATTGATTCCAAGAACAAGACCATTTGTCCAAATCCTAATATTCCTTTTATCCTGGGGAGACTTCTACCTTAGGCAAAGAAATACCCTTTTTCAGGCCCCAAAAGCAGTCTTCCTGGAGCAATCGAAAATAAGTGTCCATGTACACATCAACAGAGTCGTAGCTTCCCTCCCTCTTAATAGAAGGGATCCCCTTCAAACAATTTTCCAAAGCCGTCTCATCTGTTGGGCTACCTGTAATTTCAGGTAACAATGGCATTTTTTTCCATGAAAGATTACCGTTCGTTTCGGAAATTGCATTAGCCGCTTGAGCAGTGAGAAAACCTAGAAGGAACTGACAGTGAAAAATAATAATTGCTCCACTCTTTATTTGAAGTACCATGTCATTCAACAATGGAAGAACATCATAAACTGTTTCAGGATAGTGTTCTGCCACGGATATCAAGAACTTCTTGAGTAGCTTTTCTACTGTAGCTGAGTTTCTTGAGTAGCTTTTCTACTGTAGCTGAGTTGAATATAACTACTCCATACTCTTTCAAAGACCAATGCAAGAGAGCAGTACCTCCGAAAAGCCTATAAAACTGCTTCAACCTCGCAGTATATAATTCTGTTTCGTTATGATGAGAGATAACGTTAACTATCTCTAGTACCGAGTGTACAAGATCAAAAGATGGCTTCTGAAAATTCAATACCTGGTGAAATCCAGATGGGCATTTTGTAATCTCTCGCAAAACATTGCTTCCGGTGCTAGCCTTGCTTTGTTCCAAAAGTGTATGCAAGTAAGAAGCTAAAGATTCCGAACTTCTAGGATTACATTGCACTAGGTAGGCATAAATTGCCCTGGGCCTGTCTGGTGATTCATTGGAAACAAATTCAAAAATATCTCCTACTTCCATCTCGAGCATGCCTGTCTCTACATTGGAGGCGCCTGAGAGTCTAAAATAGACGTTGCTTGATGGATCTACAGTTTGAACGGGAGCAAGGAAGCCATAGCCTTGTTTCAAATCCAAATTTAAAACCTTTCCCAACTGCAAGGCCGATGATGTTACCCTGCAGCGCTCTTTTGGACGGGCTCGTGTATTGGCGGATTCAGCATTATGATGCACAATAGGCTGTTTCCAGGACTGATCATCACTAGAAGACGAGGGTCATTTCCATGACTGGTCCTCAATAGAAGAAGATAAGCGCCACCAGAAGCTTTGATCTTCAGCTTCAGATCTTCTTTGTCGAAATCCATCTCTCCTTCGTCGCAAAGGTCCATACACCGGTCGTCTGTTCATTTGGTTATCGTAACATTTACGTACAGTCCCTTCATTCTCCAGAATCTAAAAATTTGAGAAGAGGACCTTATCAGTCACCAGCCCGCCCTGCCCTGCCCTGCAGCAATATATAATGAGGATGTAATTTCGTTTCTTCGAGAGCACAATTTACATAGAATCAGATCTACAGTTTCCTCGTACCTGACACTTAATTTAATTAAGTGGGGGCATGTCTTGCTTTACCTTCAAAATCCAAAGCCAAAGCCAAAGGTAGTTGCATCTACTTTTCCTTGAGCGACGATTGTTGATCGAAGCTTCTCACGAGCTCTCACCGCTCCGAGTGGCTTTGTCCCTGCACTATATACAAGAGCATGCCTCTTTTGGACCAGCTATTGATACTACAAGTGGAATTGATAAATCATGCAATGCAAGGAGCCATACAAGTGTAATGTTGTATATTCATTTCACTTGATTACCAAATGGAAAACATGCAAAGAGCCAGGAAGTGTAATGTTGTATATTCATTTTAGTTTATTATCATTACTTTGGAGGTGAACAAGTAACTCAACATGGCTATGATTTCCATTAGTGTTAGGACAAGCATGTTGTTGGGGTTAGTAATTGTCACTGCTCTGTGCAAGTCAGTGCTCTATGCAAGGCATTGATTGCAGAGTTGTTAGGTTGTAGCTCTCCAAAACCAAAACTAACTAAAAGGTAATATAATAAGAGGGTGGATGAAAATAAACATAGAAAAATGGTTTAATTTACTTGTAAAACAATAGCATAACTATAGAATACATAATTCCCCTTGCAAGGAATAATAATTATCATTATATTTCAAATTATAGCAAAAACATTTAAAAACCAAAAAAATTGACCCTACCTACTGAATTAATGAGGGATGTAATAATAAGAACATAGAATAAAACCATGAAAATTTAAAAATTTCAATACACTAGATTTTCTTAAAGATTCCAAAGTTTGTTGTTGGGAATTCCTAGAATTGTTTAAGATGAAATTTTGAGTCATTTGACCACATAAATAACCCATTTTAAACACGAGTGTAAAAATCATAAACTATATGTGATCAATATAGGATGAAATCCTAACCTTAAAATAAGGCTTTACGGAATTATTAGGGTTATTGTATTACTAACATTTTATTGTAACAAAATAAAGATGAAATAGAGATAAAACTAACAAAATTAATTCCTAATTAATTCCTATGTAATGTGAAAATATGATATTTTACATGAAACTTGAAAAATACTGAATCCTTGAAGAAAGCAGATTTCGCCTTAGAAAATCAATGGGATTTTTTTTGAGAGTTTTGTTGTTGATGAAATGTGGTGGTAGAGTATTGTCTTCAATCCTTGGGAAAATGGGGTGATAGAATAGTCCTCCTTGGTACTTGATTAAGAGTACGTGGTTGGAACACCTACAAAGCATGGCCATTTCCTCGATAGGATTTGAGGTTTCATGCAAATACTTCCAAGTAAGGGTCACCTTAAACTATACACATCTAAGTGCATCAAGAGTAGTGAGGTGTTTCCAAACAAGTATGTGGGAGATGTTTTCACATTTGTAATGTTACATAAGCTAATTTTCCTATGTTGACTCATAACTTATAAAAAAAGTAATTAAAAATATCATGTTAGCTCATAAAAAATTAATCAAACAAAAACAACATAAATCTTTCTTAAATATACATCTATTAAGCATCGAGCACCAAGGATTCGCCTTGTTGACCAATATATTATCACATTCATTCATAAAGGGGTGCTTTTAATTATGAAAAATAAGGTACAAAAACATTGTAGGTATTGGGGGTAGGGAGTAGGGTATAGGCAGGTTATAGGTATTGGGGGTATAAAAAGCCGTATCTAGTAAAAATAGGGAATATCTAGTAAAACTAGGGTTTTTTTAATTGCAAACATGTATTGCGAGGAGGATCAACAAAAGGATTTTGGTAAGTATTTATCAATATCTAGTTAAATAGAGGTATTCTTTAATATCCCGTTGACAAAGGCATTATGGCGGCATAGTTTCACAAACTTAAGACCACGTGGCACCAAGAGGGATCAAATTTATTGAGGCGTGAAAATTTTATTAATTTGTAAAAAAATTAAGATTAATTTTTTCTTAATATGTAAAATATTAAAGATAAAAAAATTGACACCTCAAGAAATCGGATCCCGCTCAATGCCTAATAGATCCTTGTTTAAGATGGATTTATGTTGGTATCTAGATTCTAGATGATTCACTAGGATATGAATTCTTGAACTTGCAACCCCTCATAAGATTACAAACCACAAGAAAGATACAAGACTAGAACATGAACAAGCAAAGAGATTACTCCCTACTTAATTCCAAGAGAGTAAGATTGCCCTTATATTGGACAAGATTTTGAAAATAGACAATCCATAAAAAATACATGTTCTCTCAAGATTGAATCAATAAGATATGTCCCACAAGTTAGAAATATACCAAAGAAACCAAGAGCAGTTAGTGCAAAAGAAAAATATTTTAAGATCAACCATAACAAGATATAATGAAGAAGAAGTTATCTTATATAAGAGAGTCGCTCAACTTTACTTACAAAAAATAATAATGTATTTACCAAAACCCTATATATCCTAGGAGGATCAAAGAAGCCTCTAGACATGGTAAAAAATGATAAACAACTCTCGTAATCCAATAATAAGCCCATATACAAGGGTTCGCTCAACTTTAAATGGTAAGAAAAGTGGATTCTTCCTTAAAAAGGTGAAAGTTATCCCTGAAAAGCAACAAACAAAAAAGTGCTAAAAAAATAGTGCAAAACTTTAAACAATACTCCTGATTTTCCAACGTCCTCAATATTTATCAAATCTTATATTATGGCCAATTTTTTTTAAAATATTGCGGCCATGTTGCATCTAAAATCATTAGGTTTCCATAATTCGTGTCACTCCGCCAAAAATAATTTCTCTTGAAGTTAGGAGTCCCCTCTAAAAATGTCCTATAAAAACGACGACGACATGTGTGCCAACGAGTACTCATAATGAAACACCTAGTCATGCCACAACAAGTGTTATAACATGTATATATATTGAGAAATCTAGTGCTAAGGAGTTATCCCACTAATGTTTTTACAAATATAATGATAATACATGAAATTAATTATAATTAAACCTTTCTAACAACTGAAATACTTATTTGTCTTTTATTCATTCGGTCTAACATTCATGTGACCATTTTAAGTCCTTATTACACATCAAATCCCTAAGGTAAGGTGCATATCATTGTTTCATGAGGTAAGTGATGCTACATGAAGTGAATGTGTACGTAGGAAAACAAAGGGTCCTCACAAATTAACCTTATAGTAATAGACTCTTTTAGCTTTATTGGTGCATTCATATATGGGAATAGTTATGAGACCATAGGTTGTTACTAATGTTACTAATGACAAAATAGGATAGATAATTGTTAAGTGAAATGAAAAGTGGAAAATGAAGGGATTAAATGATTGGATAGTGAAACGAAAAGTGGATAGGAAAAATGTTATGAAATGGGTGAAATCACTTAACTTACTACAATACGGTACAAATTAACCTTTGGAATGACACATTTGTAGGCATCAAGGTTAGGCTAGTTCACATAAGTAACTACTTTAGGTGTTATGATTCATTATACAAGCAAAAAAGTAGCATCCCATGAAATCATATTGTCATAAAAACAAATATTCTAAGTGCTAATGAGGATTAAAGATATCAATAAACTAAGGAAAATTTTAGGCACAATATATTGCCCATGATATAGCTTTCCATGGTTTTTTCCAAAAAAAGATTTTCCAATTTCCTTTTTTTAAACCCAATTTGCCAAAATTCTATAGGGCAATTTTTTATACTCCAAAAATTGCCAAAAATGTCTCAACATATATATATATATATATATATATATATATATTTACAAAAATATCGCTAAACATTTTATACTTTGCGTTTTGGAAATTAGTAAAATTCACCAACCTTTATACACTTTAAGATCATTATGAATCCTTCAATTTTTTCATGCACAACACTAATGCATCTAACATTGTATCTTCTAGGAAATTTATTCGGTAAGTTTGTAGGTAGGAGAAAGAAATGTGCTCTAAGAAGTGAGGAGGACGGTGCTTTTAGAGTTTTTTGTAGGCAGTCGAAGTTTGGTGGTTGACAATGCCGGCGGATGGGGGGCACTCTAATACCCGACCCCCCAAATAAGGGGACCTGAACATTGGCGAGATCCTAATAAGATTAGCTTCTCGGTCGATCCCAGGTTCTCTCGGTCAAGATCATAAACCCGGACAATGTTTTTCAAAAGCATCAATGATACATCCATGGTGGTTAAGTCTGTGAATCTTAGAGATCGGATCCTGTTCATGATGGATCACGCATTAATTGGAAAATTAATTAGTATGCAACCATCTGAGAAAGTATTGATATGGTGGATCAACTCGTCCTGGAAACCAAAGGGTCATTTTGACCTTCACTTGGGATCAAAGGTTTCTTTACAATCTCTTTTATCATTCTAGAGAACAAGAATCGTATCATTGATGGAGGTCTGAATTTCTATTACTCTGCTGATCTCTTTTTACAACCCTGGGAAGAGAAATTTAGCCCAGAAAATGAAGACATGAGAATTACCCATGTATGGATTAGGTTATACTCTCTTCCTAATGAATACTGGGACTCTGAAATATTCGAAGACTTGGGAAATTGTTTAGTCACTTTTATCAAAATTTCCAAGCAAATGAAGACCCAACACTACACTGCCTATGCCTGCATTTGTGCATGTATGGATTTATCTAAGGCATTGTCGGAGGCCATCATGATGATTTGGGAGGATGAATATTAAATGGAAAATCTAGACTACGAGAAAATCCCCTTTTGTTGTCGAATATTCCATGAATATGGTCACCAGTTTAGGGAATGTCCTATGAATGACCCTAAAAAAAAGCCTGGAAACTTACAAAGATATAGTGGATCCTAGTTTTACCAAAGTCGCTTCCCGAAAAAGAAGTAGCAGGAAGAAAGAACATCAAGATATTTTCAAGAAAATGAATACCCCAAACTCCTTCAAGGCGTTGGGTATCCATGAGGGATAAACCTCGGAAACAAGAAGTCCTTTGTGCAAGATTCCAAGTTCAAATGATGAGAGGCATTTCTTGAGTCCTGTCACAGATCAAGAAAAAATCAAGGATATCAACGAAGGTATCCTATGACAAGAGTTGTGGAGGATGTCGAGGATATGGATATCGGAGAATTGGATCTTGAAGGGATTGAGAAAGCATGTTCTGAGAAAGATAAAGGCTATGTTCCCCAAGAAAAAGTCAACCTTCTTAAGGAATCCATTCTTAAAGATAAAACCTCGAATTCTCTAGGTATTAGTTTGGGATCCCACAAAGAAACGAAAAAGAAAGTAGAGGATTTTGGTCGGAAAACTAGTCGTAAATAAAACAAACAGAGGATTGCAGATGTACGAAGGAGGTTGGTTGAATAGGTACAATACCTGACAATCAAAGCTTCCCTTGGCTTGTAAGTTTCCTCAATCAAGATCCTATCCTAGAATACTCGAGGCATTAATAGCCTGAGAAAGATGAAAATTTTGTGTAAAAAGATTAAGATGACAAATCCGCCAATTGTCTTATTGCAAGAAACTAAATGTTTGGCTAATCACATTCAGGAGCTTAGGGGTAAAATATGGGCAATATGTGAAAGTATGGGCATTGATGTGAGAGGCTTTTCTGGTGGTTTGTGTATCCTTAGGACCTATCCTGGGTGTCCCTTACTGGTTTTCAAGGAACTTGTAACTCAATTATAGCTAATTTTAAAGTGGTGGGTTTTTCTATCTCTGGGATAATTATGAATGTCTATGGTCCTCAAAAAGATGTAGATAAATTCATTTTTCTTAGCTCTCTCAAAAATATGAGGAAAAGTCTACCAACTGAGCACTGGGTGGTTGGATGAGACTTTAATCTTATCACTTCCTTAGAGGAAAAAAAGGGTGGGCGACGGTGTTCGGAGGAAGAATGTGATCTTTTTAGAGACACTCAGTGAAGACCTTGGCTTAGTGGATATTACTTTGGGGGAGGGTTGGCTTACTTGGAATAACAAAAGATCAGGAGATCACCATATTGTTTTAAGGCTTGACTAGTTCTTAGTCTTGGAGTCCATAATAGACATGGGGAGCGAAATCCATTATGCAACTCTCTCGTGAAGGGCTCCAAATCACTGGACGATTGAACTCATGTGGAGTGGGTTAGGCTCTCAATTTAAGAAACCTTTTCGCTTTGAGAATTTTTTTCTAGCAAATCCAGAATTTGAAGGAAAAATCAAATCTGGGTGGCATCAGATGAGGACTGATTAGGTTCATAGCATGTTCAACTTCCAGCAAAATATGAAGGGCTTGAAAACAAAGATCAAGAAATGGAATAATGCGGAATTTGGGAGAGATAAGCGACGTTTGGAAACATGTCTTTATTAGATCCAGACTATTGGGACTAATGAAGGCTATTCTCAGGCCTTAATAGAGGAAGAAAAGATAGTAGAAGCTAAGCTAGAAGAATGGGAGAAACAAGAGGAAATCTTGTGGTGGAAAAAGTCAAGAATTAAATGGCTTCAATAAGATGAGAATTAGAACACCAATTTTTTCCACCACTTTGTTGTCCGGAACAGGTTTCAAAATAAAATCTACTCAATTAAAAATGATAGGGGAGAGAAGGTAGAGGCTAGGGAAGATATTGAGGTAATACTCAATTCCCACTTCTCTGATATTTTAAGTGATCCTAGGAGGAATCTCTTGGGTGATATTGAATTCATTACTAGCAGGATCCCATATTTTGTTTCGGATGAACAGAACCAGCTATTAATGAAAACTATTACTCTTTAAGAGGTTCAGGGAGCAGTCTTTCAAATGAAGGAAGGCACCTCTCCGGGTCCTGATGGTTTTACTGTGAATTTTTTTCATCATTTTTGGGATATGGTTAAGTTGGATGTTTGGAAAATTGTGGAGAAATCCAATATTTCAGGTTGTATTCTTCCTACCATGAATGCTACTTTCCTAACCCCCGATCCCCAAATGTGATGGAGCTATTACTCCGGACAAATTTAGACCTGTCAGTCTATGTAATGTTATTTACAAAATCATTACTAAGGTCATTTCTAATCGACTGAAGCCTATTTTACCTTCTTTGATTTCTCCAAAGCAGACAATTTTTGTAGAAGGGCGGCAGATATTAGATGGGATCATTTTGGTCCATGAAATGTTACACTCTCTTCAAAGAAAAAAAAATCCCTGGTATGTTGATCAGATTGGATATTGCTAAATCATCTAATAAATTAAGATGGAAATTTATAAGGAAAATGCTAGAAGCTTTTGGTTTTAGCTAGAAATAGGTTAATTGGATTATGAAACTAGTTTCTTCAACGTTTTTCTCTATTCTGGTGAATGGGGTTCCTTTTAGAATCATTAAACCCTCTCGTGGTATTCGTCAAGTGGATCCTTTGTCCCCTTTTTTATTTATTATCTTGGCTGAAGGTTTGGGGAGATCTATTTCAACTCTTAGAGATGGTAAATCCACCAGAGGATTACATGGGACTAATGGAGGTGTCCAACACTCTCACCAGCAGTTTGTTGATGACACCATGCTTATGGGATATCCTTATGTACAGGAAGCTGCTAGTTTTAAACAATGCCTCGATTAGTTTGGTCAAGAATCTAGATTAAAGGTTAATTCTAAAAAATCCTAGGTATTCTTTTTAATACTCCAATTATTATTCGTCGAAATATTGTTTGCATTCTAGGGTTTCAAGAGAGATTTCTCCCATCCAAATACTTGGGCACTCCTCTAATAAATTCTAAAGGAAAAAAAAGGATCATGGATTGAATTATTCGGTAAAATTAAGAAACGCCTGGGTAATTGGACTTTGAGACCTCTAAATTTGGCGAGCCTTCTGGTTTTGGTTAACTCTGTGCTTCAAGCTATGTTGACTTATTTATTTTCCTCGATGATCGTGCCTAAAACTATCCTCCATGATTTATGGAATATCCAAAGGAAATTTCTATGGAGTGATTCTAAGGATTCCCACAAATGGGCGTTGGTTAAATGGGACACTGTGTGCGCGCCTAAATCGTAGGGTGGGTTGGGGCTTCGTGACCCTGAAAAAGAGAGCTTCGTGGTGGGTGAAAAACTTTGGTGGTGATGGATAACACATACCCAAGAACCTTGGGCCAAATTGTGTCTTCATAAATATGCAAAAGAGTGGGACATCTATGAATTGATTCAGTTTTCAGAAGAGAAATTAGGGTCTCATATTTGGAGAATGGCTTGGGAAGGTCATATCCTGGTTCAGAAACATAGTTTTTGGGAGATTTGTAATGATAAAACGGGTAGGATTTGGGAAGATTCTTGGATATAACTCCCACCATTGAAAGGGTAGGGATTTGGCCTAGGATTCAAGCGGAATGTAGTACTAGGGGAATCTCTAAGGTAAAGGATATATGGGGGATCAAGACCCTGTCTCTAGCTTTCTCTCTTGGGATCCTCATCCCTAGTTGGAGAGGTTAGGCTCGACAGCAGAAGTTAATCAACTAGAAGAGGAACTCCATATTAGGTGTATTAGGTGGCAGGAAGGAAATGATAAATTACATTGGGGTTACACTCCAAAAGGGGTTTTCTCCCTCAAAGAAGCCTAGAATATTCTAATGTGCAATAATTTCGATCCAGAAGATAAAACCTAGAGTAATATATGGGATAAGAAGCTCTAGCCAAATATTACTATTTTTTGCTGGTTGGTTATTCGAAATAGAATTTTAACATGAGAGAATTTACAAAGGCGTGGGTTTCTTGGTCCTTACTGATGTTCTTTGTGCGAGCATGAGGAGGAAACCACGTCGCATCTCCTTGACTCTTGCAATTTTTCTTCAGAACTCTAGGACTGTGGAGCTTTGATTTTTCATCTCACTTCTAGGCTATGCCATAATCGCATTTTGAATCGTCTTTGGGAAATTTTCCCAAATTTCTTGTTTTGGGTGATTTGGAATGATAGAAATTCAAGAATTTTTAGAGCAAAGGATTCTCGACCTTCAAAAGTATGGGATAGTGTGGCGACCAAAATACATGAGACCATTATTCTGGGCAGCTGGGAGAAGAGGGACTGGGAGCTGACTGGTAATGAAGGAATGATTTTTTCCAATTGGGGATTCAAGTACTTTTGGACAGTTCTTCCTCCTAACCCAGCGAAGCCTTAGATCGTGCAGTGTCCTGATCGATGGATTCCCTCATCGTTAGCTTTCTCTAAATTAAATTTTAACAATGCATCTAAGGGAAAACCGGGCAAGGAAGGATATGGCTTCATCGTCCATGATCCGAGGGGGGTCATGAGCGGTTTTGGCTATGGTTCTCTGGGAAAGGAAACTAACAATGTTGCAGAGATAGAAGGTATGTTGCAGGGGTTAGTTTGGGAAAAAACAAATTTTAGAATGCCAATAATTGTTGAAGCTGAATCCTAGATGCTCATAACCCTAGCTGCTAAATTGCAACGTGGAGCCCATAGTGAAAAGGTGTCTTCCTCGTGGCGATTGGAAAGCCTAGTGGAGTCCCTTCATACCTTACTTATTAATGGTATCGCGGTCTAGTTGTCCCATGTTAGGAGAAATGGTAATAAGAGAGCTAACAGTTTAGATAACCTAGGTGTGTACACATGTAAGGTGGTCAGAGCTAAGGACTGGGCTATGATTCCAGACGTGGTGGATCGTGACCTATGTAAAGTTTTAGCACATCAAGACAAAACTAGTCTCCAGGTGGAGGTCTAGAAAAGCCACAAATCTTGTGCGAAATCATACCAGCACGTGGCACCTAATGGTGGTGATAATTGATTTACTATCATGACCTAGTTCTATATTAATAATTGTTAGTATGTGCATAAGTTTTCATTCGGCCAACGGTGGAGGGTACAGATTCATATCTTGTCCGTAGAAGGAAAGGTTAAGTGCATTAATGGTAAGATCAATTCATGATCTGTGGATGGGATAGCAGTGATAATTCTTTGGAGTGTGATCATCATGGCACAGAATTGGTTTTGGATATATAGTAGGATGCAGGGTGTCGAGATGAACGATAGATTGGTGCTGTGTGTTTTATCTTCTATTTCATGTCTTAACCATCTAAGTTTGCATTAGTGTGTTATCTCGCTATCCATGGAAACTGATAAGAGAAAAAGAAAAAGGTCGATTGCTCAATCGGACACCCATGAGAGGGTTTTCCGGGTCCAACTTCAAGTGTTGTGTGAATCCTATATTTTTGAACTGGAATTTCCACAAGAGATTTAGAATCGAATTACTGAAACTGAGAACATCTTGTGGTAGGATTTTGATAGCCAGAACCCAAAGGATGAATGTAAAAAGGTTGAAAATTGGATCTTGGACCCATGGCATATGGTGGTTCGAGTTATTTTATATGAAAAAACGGTGGTTATGTATTGGTTAAATGAAAAACCTTGTAGGCTGAGCTGATTGGGACTGTCAAACTGCAGATACAGGAGGTTCTGTCTTAAACTCATGGAAATGTTCCATCTCAACATCGGTTCAACGTGTCGAAGCGAAAGTTGATTTTCTCATTTCTTGTATCAGCTTTTAGTTCCCATCCTCACCTCTATTGGGGGCCCCAAAACCTAACTTTTTGGGCACCAGTCAGGGTGGGGGTCAAGATTTGTCTTAAATTTTACTGTAAGGTTGTTGTAGCGAAGCGTGGACTATTCTCAGTTTCTGTCCTATCCTATTCTTCTCTTTATAGTTGGTTTTAATGGTTCTAAGGATCCTTTTAATTTCCTTTATGTTTATATGTTCTACTTTTCGAAGGCGTTGTCTAGTCCAACCTGGTCCTTTTATCATAAGTCTATACCTAGTGCTCTGTTGTGCAGTGGATTATCTAATATGTTGGACAGTAGAATCTATGAAGGTTTGGTGTTTTAGAGGTATGTTATGATGCTATCTAATTGGACTTGTTGGCTTATGAATTATGGAGTTTTTTGCGTCCGTAATTATGGGTTGGTGGGTTGTGTATCTATGGGTTTTTGTGCCTGTAATTCTGGGTTGGTGGGGTTTGATTCTATGGGTATGGGAAGCATTTTTATGGAATATTTTTCTAGATGAAGGGATCTTGTGGATTTGGGCACCCTTTTTAGTGGAATTTTATTTCTACTTGAAAGGTTTAAGTGTCAAGTACGATGATCATCGTTGTTCTGTGGCTATGTAAATAGTTTTGTAAGGACTCTTTGTTAATATAATGTGAATACTTTCCTTACAAAAAACACATTATATCTTCTAGGAACATTCGACACACATAGGCCATCTAGAAAACTTAGTATAGAAAATTTGTGGCTTATATATCTCAATAAGTAAGTTTTGGTTACCCTTTATCAAATCAAATCCCTAATAATTTGGATAACCTGATCTTCGAGCTAATCAAAGTACTTTTTAACCCTGCTACATTTTCCTTGAAATATCTAGTCATATGGGTTGATTGCAATGACCTATCAGGAATGATCTTATATGATTTTCCTACCTTCACTTACTACTCTTATACCTCCCCTCATTATTTGTAGGAATTCTGAACCCAGTGTAGACACTACTTGTTCCTCTATCTTGTATGGTACAAGTATAGAACAAAACACCACAACAGCATATCCTTTCCCTAGATGGTTAATCTACTAATGAAATCACTCTTATACATTAGATATACAAGATTTATTCTTTGTTCCACTGATCTCCATGTGGATTTCAGTACCTGTAAAGAAGCATCAAGAAAAAACGACAAACAAGATGAGAATAACCAAATAGATTAACCATAAAGGCTGGTGACCAAGGAATCTAACAATATTTAACTGATATTAACACAAATAAAATATGGGAAAAGGAGACACTTTTGTATTAATCAAATAAGAAGGTAAAGCTACAACCAAATCCTTGATGTTGACTACTTTGTCTTCCAAAATGGTCTTACAACACATTCACACAAAGCTTTTTTCACACAAACTCACTCAACGTTTCCTCAATACCATACTTAAATCCAATAGGATAAGGATTCTCTTCTTGGTCTCTCAACACACTAACTCCATGAAGGATTTTTTTATAGGCCAAGGAAGGTCCACATGGGATAATATTCTTTATGAAATGGATAGGGGATGATCCCTATGGGTGAGGACGTCGAGTGCCACCTCTCCCTAGCTAATAGGAACCACCTCCATGAGGGATTTCATATGGGAGCTTCTTGAATATTCATTTTCTCCCATTTTATCTCTGTCAACGCTCCTTATGAACAGGGTATAGGTGCTGGCGGCGCCTGATGTCAATGGAAAATAGGAATAGGTGCTCTATCATAAGGGATAAAGTGTGCCAACCTACTTAATAGTCGGAAAAAATATCCAAAAGAATTCTTGGCCAAGTTCTCTGAAGGGTGCTCAAGCATAAATGGATATTTTAGGTGCAATAGAATGCCCCCCAAAATATGAAACTAGAAGGATGTGATAGGTCAAATAGTTTGTTAGATATCAGTCTGGTATCAAAGGAAAAGAGAGATGAGCTCACAACTAACATAAGACTAGTAACTCATTTTTCTGACTCAATCATGGCTACGAACCAATACATTACATATCCATGAAGATGACTATTTCATGGCTACCAAGAATACACTATAGACCCATGATCAATGACATAGAAAGTGAAACATGGATACGCAACATACAAAGTAGACCCATGTTATTCAAAATCAATACTGGACACATCCACCAAACATACAATTTGGATCCATGTCATGACTTCAAATAATCTTCCATCGCAACATGAGGATAGGGAATTATGTAGATGAAGCCTAACCGCTCAGGGTATTCATTCCAATACCCAAACGATACGATTCTAACCATGTGAATAGATGTCTTGATGTCGAACATGGTAGAAACCACTTGATTACTAGTAATTGATGTATATTATTAACAAGTGCGAGGGAAATCACCATTTATGTCAATGATCCCCAACGTATCTCAATACATTCTATCAAGTGTGAATAAATGTTTTCAATTCGAACACATGATAGAATTTTTTATCAGAGGTCATTGATGAAAACCTACTATCAAAAGCGAGGAAACATGCCATTGAGGCACGCAAGCTTCAAGGTACTCTGACTTGGTTTCTAAATCTAATTCCTGGGTGATGTGGTGCAGTCGACGGGAATAGAATCGTCGAAGGAGGGACATGATGTTTCCCCCATCATCGACACGAAACATCGAATAAAATTTTATTTTGAAGTGATGAAACAACAATAAAACTGACTCACACATGACCGACTTTATAGGAAGGTAAATTTATAGATGAGTTGGATTGCAAAAGTGACATCCTTTGAATAAATTGCGGCACGACAAATGATTTGATAACATTGACTTGACGAGACAGAAACTAGATGTTATGCAAGTAATATAACGACACATTCTTTGAATTGACTCAAAGGAGTCATATGACTCATGAAAGTGGATCAACTCAGAGAGAAACTATATACCCAACTGTTCAGAAATGCAAATGCAGACCGGTGTCATGTTCAAAGGTGGATTGTGAGTTGTCATCGATACAAATGAAAATATATTCCCCTTTCCCTTAATTTCCCCATCACGAAGGATGAGTGCCTCTTTTTTTTTTACGAATTTGAAGAGGTTAGCAAACATGCAATGTAGCTCATAGGCAGATGAGTCCATTCTCATATGTTTTACAAACCTGAGAAAGGAGAGGATCGTCCCCAAAAGAGGGCCTTTTTGTGTTTAATTTAACAAGTCCATTAAAAGTTAACCTAGTATTGTTCATGTTTATAGAGTCTCAACGAAGACAAAAGAAGACTCCAAAAGGTCATTTTTCATACGATTTTGTCCCTATGGCCCAAAAAAGTATAAAATAATGCTCAAGAGAACTCTTCTAGATGAAGTCAACTAGAGTATTCCTTTTTAGTAACTAGTCAATCCAAACCGAAAAAGGGTTATGCTATTGTTGAAAATACAACTCTTCAAGTACTTTTACGAGCGTGACGCCAACAAGTTCACTCGACAATCTTTTCGTATTTTAAGGAGTCTAAAAAGAGTTTAAATGTGACTCCATAGGAGGTCCTCTTTTTCATAAACCACTTTTAATGAGTCTAAAAAATAATAAAAAGTATACTTGATACTGTTTTAATAGGTTTTTAATGATCATGTCAAAGGTATAAATGACGCTCGATACTTTTTCATCTTATCCCAAAGCATGAAAGAAACAAAAGAAACTTACGACATGACCACAACGCTTCGAAAATATGACATGGAATCTTTTAAATATCAAGTTAGGACCAATTTCATATAAAACTTTATAAAGTAAATGGTAAAAAACCCTAAAATTAAAATATTTTGATTTTAATAATGAAAATAAAAATCAAAATTACTATAAAAGAAGGGTAAATAGTGAACTTTACCATTGTGACTTTTTTAACCATAGTGAGAGTGAAAATGGTGGAAGATAGTTGATTTTCAGTTGCAGATTCCTGGATCTATGGATGACCTCTGCAAAAACCACTTGGACTAGGTAACATCTAACTCTTATCCCTTCGTTTTCACCAGTTATTTTCTTGTTTTAAAGGTCAATTTTTTGGTTTTTTGGGAAAATCCCCAAAGGGTCAAAGAACATACACGTTGGCGCATTTTTCCCTTTCGGGAGATGCAACAGTGCATCCTTTGAAAAATGAAAGGGCACTAAAGGCGCTTTGTCACCTAAGGGTAAAGGCATCGGCGCTTTTTTCTAATGCAGACAGTGCGCTAGCGGTCGTGACACCCAAAAAATCAACACATTGTCATTTTTAAGAGGTATTTCTTTCTTTAAATGATTTATATTTTCTTCTAATAGGTGTTTGAATGTTTTTGCGGGAAAAACTAGAAGAAAGGGGCAGAGCACATACACGTTGGCGCCTTTTCCCTTTCGGAGGGGAATGTTTCTGCCCCTTTGGGAAAATCCCCAAAGGGGCAGAGCACATACACGCTGGTGTATTTTTCCCTTTTGGGAGATGCAACAGCGCATCCTTTGAAAAAGGAAAGGGTGCTAAAGGTGCTTTGTCACCTAAGGGTAAAGGCATCGACACTTTATTCTAATGCAGACAGTGCGCTAGCGGCCGTGACACCCAAAAAATCAACACATTGTCATTTTTAAGAGGTATTTCTTTCTTTAAATGATTTATATTTTCTTCTAATAGGTGTTTGAATTTTTTTGAAGGAAAAACTAGAAGAAATATGGTCATATGGAAAGAGAGACAATATGATTTGGATGACCTCCAGGAAAGCTACGATCTAGTTACATTGAGAGCCCTCTATGAGTGTGGAATTCTCAAGTTTTTTTGGATACCAGGGATAAGAGCCTATGTACATCTACTAAAGCATATGATACAGATGTGGGATCCTGACCAGCATCATTTTGTAGTGTTTACCCATACTCTCACAATAGATATTGAGGATATCTATTTTTTTTACTGGTTTATCTCATAAGGGAAGACCAGTGACATTAACAGGACCATGAGGTGGTGAGGGATCCATAGACGACCTGATTGATGACCACTGCTCAATCGGGACTCATTCATTTGGTGGGAAGATTCCCATCAAGAACATTATAGACAGACCATTGAGGACTATAGCCTTTACCATTGAGAAGTTTGCAGGCACTAGGTCATCTCACTTGACCATGTGGCCACATATGTTGTATGCTTTCAAGTGCATGGATCCCACTGTATTCAACTAGAGTGAGGGTCTCTTTGCTAGCTTGAAAGATCAATTGACCAAGTGGAGGAGGGGTGAGCTGAAGCAGTTTGGTTATAGGGAGATAGTAGTATCTTTCTTCCTAGAGAGGTTTCCATTGATGAGACCCCAAGTTCCACTGAGCATACTGGATGCAGAGGACCCATAGATGAGTAGGTGGGTGGATTCCATGGCATGCCATGGTGGTGGAGGAGGCCCTAGATTCACCTATGGACCATCCTTCTTCCATTAGCTAAGAATCCAATGTCTGATGATAGAGGACTATGCCTACACGGGGATTGAATTTCGTGAGGATCCTGACCATCCGCTCCCATAGTGGGATGTGTGGGATGATCGAGGTAATAAAGAAACTGTTGTCCATGTTTTTTCTGTATTTTTAATTTTATATTTTGTTTTTATGTTGTAATGCTAAGATGTACAAAAATGTCTTGTGCATATGTTGGGCCTTCGCATCCAGCTGGATCCTACCCCATAGAGAGTCGAGGAGTAGTCTGAGAGATGTTGATTCGTTGTACCGAGGTAGATGAGGAGCTTGAAGAGATGGAGGATAACTTACATCATTTGACTGTGGGGATTGCAGAAATATTCATTGATGACCTACCTAAGCACTACCAGCACCAGATTGCAGGGGTTTCAAGATCCTTCGAGAGGCTACTCTGTAGAGTATGGCTCGAGCCTTGATGTTCTACCATGACCAAAATCATGATGATTAGCCCATAGTGGATCCCACATTTTGGTGTATTGTAATTATACTGAAATATTTGAAGCTTCAAATTTTCCCCTGTATATATGTATTTTGAAACTCTGCCAGTCTCAAACTTCGGGTGACCTAAAAGCTTGATGCTTCAATTCTTTTTGTATCTCAGCTTTACCTTTTATATATCAATGAAAAAACTTTTATTTACAGATGTGTGTGCAAATGTGATGTGTGAATGTATGCCTTCTATGAATCCAAATGCATGATTTTTATGTTAAAATGAACTCAACTATGAGCAATATACCAATCTAAGACAAAGTTTGCAAGGGAATTTTCCACAGGATTTAAATTTCTCGGAATGTGTTGATAAGAAACATGCTCAAAATACATTTCTAAAATCCTAACTCTTTGGAATGTATGAATAAGTAGGTGGTTCCATATGGTGTAGACTTGGTTTAATTGATGTACAACCAACTCCGAGTCTAGGTAAACCCTAATTTCTCTTACATCATTAGCAAGGGATTCCGCCCATTAATCCAATCACCGCACAATACTCTGTGAGATTGTTGGTGGAGGGGCCCAAACAAGTACCCCTTGAAATCACCAGATCACCTGTAGGAGAGTACAACACTCAAGCTTCCGATGCAAGATTCAAGGTATAACAATTAGCACCATCCATGAAATCGATAAAGGTGGTCATCTATCCATTAAACATAGGAATTACATCAGTAGGGTTGTGAGAAACACATCTTAAATCACACAAAAACCACACTAAAGAAACACACAACACTATATAAACAATATTTACAATGAAACTATGCTAGATAACTTAGGCATAGTATCTTTTGAGGTAGAACCCATTGTGGGGCTCTCCCAAGGGACGTATCCCATCATAATCCATTAACTCATATGCACATTTCTCTTAAACACGATTTATAACATAAGGCCCATGCCACATAGATTCTAGTTTCCCCACCCCCAACTTATCGTGCTTCTGGTCATAGGTCAAGATCATGTCTCCTTCACTAAAAGAGAGGGTTGAACAGATCTATCATATTGAGTTTTCGTTCATCGTTTGTGTGCCTCATTTGATAAGGAAACATCATGACGAGTTTCATCAAGCTTGTTTAACTATAGGAAACATTCTTCTTTGAGGGTGTTATTGGGAAGAAGTTCTACAGCGAGCTTCAGAGAAGGAATCTCACACTCTATTGGAAGAGTGGCATCTAGTCCATACACCAATTGGAATGGTGTGAAGCTAGTGGAATTTTTTATGGTAGTCCTATAGACCCAAAGCGCAGAAAAAAGTTACAAATTCCAATTAGACTTAGCCTACCCTACCATCCGTTGAAGCATAGTTTTAGGACTTTATTGATTACTTCAACCTGGACATTGGCCTATGGATAGTAACATGTATAGTTATCATGATGAAACCCTAATTTTGCACTTAATTCTTCCATCATATTGTTTTGGAAATGTGACCCATGATTGGTCACAATGGCCCTAGGAATTCTGAATCTAGCAATAATATGGTTAAAAAGAAAAAAAGCAATTGTCTTTTCATCTTCAGCATACGTGGGAATAGGCTTAGACTATTTAGTGAAGTAATACACAGCCACAATAATGTATCCATGCCCCCCGACTGGGGTGGGTCTACAGTGCACGAAGTTTATGCCCCATTTTGCAAAAAGGACAACTACTACGACAGGATGTAGTGGAGCTGGATGGGTGCACTTTTTGGATGTGAATAGTTGACAAGGAAGGAAATTTTTGATAGTTTCAATACAATCCTTGGGGATTGAGGGGAAAAAATACCCTCCACGCAAAATATTATGGGCAGTAGCCAACCCAAAGAGGTGATTGCCACATGCTCTAGAGTGGAAATCATTTAAAACGATCTCAACTTCATCATGAGTGAGACATCATTGTAATATGGAGTCAACGACACAAGTGTATAGAGTGTCATTAATAATGAGATAATACTTGGCTTGGTGTCGGATGCGACGATGCTCATCGCGAGTTACATCAGGGTGATATCATTGAGTCTGGAGATAGAGAATGGGATATACATGCCAAGGGTCAGCCATATTAATGAGGAACAAAGATTCATCAGGAAATGAATCAATGGGCTCCGGTCCCTCAGTAATATGGGGAAGATCACACATAAGCTCAGCGAAGACAAGGGAATTCTTAGAACTAGTTTTGGTGAATTCCAACTCAAACTCCTAGAGAATGACAATCTAGCGTGATTATTTTCCCCCGAGTTTTTTACAATTCAAGATATAATACAAGGGGTTAGAGTCCCTGTAAACAATAGTTGTACAAATAAAAATGTAATGACGAAACTTCTGGACCGAGATGACCTTGGTCAGAGCAAGCTTCTCCACATGTGAGTAGTGTGTTTTCAATTATAAAAGAGTCTTACTTACATAATATATCACATGTTATTTATCATTTCCATTAGTCTGGACTAATACTATACCAATGGTTGAAAGGGATGCAACGACATACAGGGAATAATCCTTTGTATAATCTAGTGGTTGCAGCACAGGTGCATGCGTAAGAGCATGTTTGAGGTTTTTGAATGCGTGTTGCACCAAGTCATCCCAAACAAAAGGGGTATCATTTTTTAACAATAGAAAGAAACCATGTGTCTTTTTAGCATAATTGCAGAAGAAACGATGTAAAATATTTTCCTTCCCTTGAAAACTTTGGAGTTCTGTAATGTTGGTGGGAAAAGGTAAAGCCAGGATAGCTTCAATTTTCAGAGGGTCGATACGGATTCCATCCTTGGAAACAATAAATCCAAGCAGTCAGTCGGTCTCAACAACAAAAACACACTTATGTGGATTTAATCGAAGGTTAAAATGGTGACATCTGAGAAAAATGGCTCTCAGACAATCAACATGGTGATCCCGCTACTTTGAATGAGCAGGAATATCGTCAAGATAAGGTTCCACAATGTGCTTAATGTCATGGAAAGCGTATGATATGGTGTGTTGAAATGTAGTGCCAACATTTTTCAATCCAAAAGGGAGTTTTCTATAGGAGAAGGTCCCCCATGGAAAAATGAAAGTCGTCTTGTGTTGGTCTGATGGGAGTATTTTGATTTGATTATAGCTGAAGAATCCATCCATAAATGAAAATATGACACTCCCTGCATAGTTGTTGATAATTTGATTAATGTACAGGGTGGGGAAGTTGTCTTTAGGACAAGCCAGGTTCAAATCCTGAAAATCAATGCAAACCCTAATAGTACCCTTGTTTTTATTGACAGGGACTATGTTGGACACCCATTCAGTCAAGGGAACAGGGTAAATGAAACCATCCCTAAGAAGTTTTTCAACTTCTTCCTTGATGGTTGTTTCTTTTCTCGGATGGACCTGACGTAACTTCTGACGAACTGGCTTGGCACTGCAGTAGGTTTTAATCTCGTGAACTACAATAGAAGGATCTATCCCTGGAATTTCTTCATATGTCCAAGCAAAAACATCTTTGAGTTCCTTAAATAAGGTCATATAAGACTGTATTGTTGATGTATTTGTAACTTTAGAATGTATTCATCTATGTATCTTATGTATTGTGACCCGATGTCTATTCCGGGATGTATCTATTATGTATTTGAGTCATGTTGTCATGCCCCGATGTTCCGATCGGGAGGATCAATAATGTAAACAAGTCATGTCAAGTCATAGTTGTTAGTTTTTCATCACATTTAAGCTAGCATTATGATCTTAGGATCTTTTCACTGAGAGAATAACAAGCACATCACAAGAGACAAGAGACACAAAGAGTTTTCCTCGGGGAAACCATAAAGGAGAAAACCCCGCAACTTCCTGTAAGATAGAATCAACACCAAAATAGTAAGAGATCTCCCAAAACAATAGTAGTCTTCTGTCTTCTATCTAGTCCCAAAATTTCCTTCTCCAGTAGTGCGCCACACTTAGAGAGCAAGTGATGTATTTCACAAGTGATAAATAGAGAGACTCTCACTCTCTATTTATATTCATCCGTTCACTTGAATTTCCTTTTCACACGTAGGCTCAACCTAATAATTACTACTCGAGCCTACACCTTAATTAGTGTATAATAACTCAAGTGCCCCAAAACTGTGGGGACTTACCTAATGACTTGATATGACTTGATTACATTATTAATCCTCCCGATCGGAACATCGGGGCATGACCACATGACTCAAATACATAATAGAGACATCCCAGAATAAACATCGGGTTACAATATATAAGATACATAGAAGAATATATTCCGAAGTTACATATACATCAACACTCCCTCTTAACTAGAAAGGTATTCTTTCAACACAATTTTCAGCACTGGTCTTCTTCTCTGTATCAACTGGATCATCTCGTCTTCAAGTCATATTCATCTTCAAGTCATCATCGGATCTGGATCATCTCTCGATCTGGATCATCATCACTGGACTGGATCTGGATCATCACTTGATCTGGATCATTACTGCTGGATCATCATTACTGGATCTGGATCATCACTTGATCTGGATCATTACTGCTGGATCATCATTACTGGATCTGGATCATCACTCGATCTGGATCAACATTGGTGCTATCTCATGATTCTTTTCATCATAGGAAGTTCTACAGAGCCAGCCCTTTTTCATGCTGGTTGTAGGCCTACCCTCATGTAGGTCTTCGCCCAGCACTTACATATGACCTGCTCGTCAGAAAGGCATGCTCAGCACTCACATCTGATCATGTAGTAAACTACAATCCCATCAGAAAGGCCCAACACTCACATTCACCAGCATGATAGGACACACCTACTATCATCTGTGAAATGGCTCAGTACTTACAACCACCAGCATGATAGGACATACCTACTATCATCTGTGGAAAGGCATAGCGCTCACATCCACCAGCATGGTAGGACACACCTACTACCATCTGTGGAAAGGCTCAGCACTTACAATCACCA
>LPNX010033074.1:184133-223392 GCA_001517045.1 Pseudotsuga menziesii
TGTGGGAACACATCCTACTCATAATGATGGAAGGGCATGCACTCATATCTGATCATGAGGGGAACACATCCCAGAAATCATATCAAAATGGCCCCCAGTCCTCCTCGACTGAGCTACCTGGTAACTGACCAGGCGCCTCCATTCTCCTAGAGAATGTCAGTTTCCCTTACATCCGACCTGCTCGTCGAAATGGCCAACACTCACATCTGACATGGAAGGAACTTAATCCTTTAGCCATGAATAGAATGGTTCAGCCCTTACATCTGATCAAGTGGGAACACATCCCTCTATCACATCAGAATGGCTACTCAGTTATTATACTGAGTGTTCCTGGTAACTGACCAGGTGCCTCCATTCCTAGAATGGCAATTGCTCTTACATATGTCCTGCTCGATAGAATGGCTAGCACTCATATCTGACATGGAAGGGAGAAACCCTACCACCATGACAGAATGGCTCATCCCTTATATATGACCTACTCGTCAGAATGGCTATGGATCTCAGCACTCATATCTGACATGGAAGGAACCAATCCTCTCACCATGATAGAATAGCTCAGCCCTTACATCTGACCATGGAAGGAACCAATCCTCTCACCATGTCAGAATTGCTATGGGTCTCATCACTTTCTCTGGGAGGAAGCCTCGATCTGGAGAACACCAAGTCTCTCTCTGAAGTACTCAAACTTCAGCCTAGCCAATGGCTCCGTCAATACATTAGCTATATGTTCCTCTGTCGCAACATACAGGAGCTTCACTGCTCCTCTCTACACCATATCCCTGATATAGTGATACTTGATCTTGATATGCTTCGACTTGTCATGAAACACTGGATTCTCTTACAACTTCACGCAACTCTAGTTGTCACAATGTATACAAGTAGCATCTAACTAGAGATCAAATATATCAGATAGTGGCTTCCGCAGCCATACTGCCTCACAACTAGCTGAACAAGCTGCGACATACTCTGCTTCAGCCGTACTCAGTGCCACATAGGATTGTTTCCTGCTAAACCAGGAGATCACACCTGATCCCATACTGAAACAACATCCTCAAGTACTCTTCCTGTTGATGGCACTACCTGCCCAATCTGAATCAACATAACCTTCCAGGTTAATATTCTGATTCGCATCGTACTTGAGCCCATAATCAATTGTACCCTTCAGGTACCTCAGAATATGCTTTGCAGCTGTCAAGTGAACACTCCTCGGATCTGTCAAGTACTGGCTCAAGGTGTTCACAACAAAGAAAATGTCTGGTCTCGTGTTCGTCAGGTACATCAATGACCCAATCATCTGATGATACATCATAGCATCAACCGACTCTGACGAAGTATCACTCAATATCCTCAGGTTCGATGCCATAGGTGTGGCCATCACCTTGCAGTCCATCATCCCGAACCTCTTCAGGATCTCTACTACATACTTCCCTTGTCCAAGGAAGATCCCATCTGTACTCTGCCACATCTCCATACCTAGAACAGTAGTGCATCGACACATAAAAGGAGCATCACCGGTCTTCCACCTTCAACCTTGGATCAAAGGTTGGAATCCACTTCACTCTCAGTAAAGCCTAGAATCATCAGTAATCTGCCCATCCTGTCGTACCATGTCGAACCTCAGGATCTTCTGCAATCACTCCCTCTGAAGCGGAGCATCATACTCCCTCTGTCTTCCGTACTCTATGCACTGAAACATTCTGTACTGGAGTGACAAGTAGTATCCATCTAGGATCACTGGATACTAAGATCCTCTATCTTGAACTTCTTCAAAAGTTCATCTTGCACCCATTTGTGAGCTTGTCATCCTCTATCTACCTTGTAGCAAGGGTTAATATATTTATCAAGCTCATCATGTATGTGTTATCCCATGGGTGTCTTCTAAACTTGTACAAGGTCTTCTTTCATTTGCACACATGATTATGCATGTCATGTGACTTCACTTCTATTAGCTGTACATGTTTCTTTGTAGACTATGCCTTCTCTTCATGAGAAGCCTCATGCTACGAATCTTGCTTTGTATCCCACGATGTTTCCATCTACTGCATGATGGAACTATGAACTTCTCTTTAGGTCTCGATACTACTCCCAGACATCATTCTTCTTAAAATGATCTTCCCTTTCTTCTTTGTGGCTGGAAGGTTCTGCATCAATGATGTCACTGCACTCATCATATTATTCTTTGTCTTTGAGCTGTTGTCACTTGTTCTTTGGAACAAGTCTTCATTCTTCTTTGCTTGTAGGCGATTATGTATGCAATCTTTCCTACAAGTCAAATGCAATTGTATGGTTAGAAACATTTCATAAGGAATATTTATACTGGAAAACACTTATGCATAAATATATGATCATGCAACTACTTTAGCCAATACAACATTCATCCATATCTCATTGAAACTTTCTAGATTCCTTCCATCTCTACCAAGACAACATTGAGATTGTGCACTAATCCAATATGTCAGCAAAGAGGTTTCATTCTAGATAAGTAGCAATGGACAATTTGTATAGCCCCATGAGCTACTTACCCATCACATGCATATTAGTAGTATTCTATCATTAATGCAAACATCCTTTCATGCATAAAAAAATAATATAATGAAATGACAATTGAATACTTATCTTTATTTGTTTCAAGGGTAGACTCCTTCTTGAGCCTTCAGCTTCATCGTCTTTTTCATTCATAATAGCATCATTTCTTATCCAAAAGCTAAGGTGGATAAGAAGTTATTCAAGAGTTGAGTTCTTCATATTCCTCATTGATTGAGGGATCTTCTTTGAATGGCGATATCTTGATCTTCAATTGCACCCCTCTTCTCTTCTCTTCTTATGATTCAAGCTTCTTCTTCTTCCCAAAGTTTGCTGAAAGTAATCACTTCCTTCTAGAACACATTCCTTGAATGAATTCCACGATCCTGGGAGGCCATTCAAGGTGGCCATCATCACTTCTGCATTCTTCACTTTTTCTTTTACCGCTTCAAGTTGTTCTTGATTTGAGAGACTCTTATAACTGCATGGTCTCTGCATTATAGATCTTCACATTCTTCAATTGGATTCTTTAGGTCATATTCTGATTTTTGTTCTTCCGTTCAAATAGCTTGAAATTCTGTTCTTCCGTTCTGCAACCCCATTTTGTTGTGGATTATAAGGAGTTGACAACTCCCTCTTAATCCCTGCTTCTTTGCGTAGCTCTTTGAATTCATTCGAAGTGAATTCTCCGCCATTATCTGATCGAATGGTCTTGATCTTCTTTTTAGTATGGTTCTTGATCGAGGCTTTGAATTACTTGAACTTGCTGAACACTTCATCTTCGTTTTTCATAAAGTAAATCCATGTCTTTCTAGAAAAATCATCAATAAAAGAAACATAGTATGCAGACCTGCTTAGTGAGTTTATTGGACCGTATACATCGGAGTGGATGATTTCTAGAATGCCTTTGGCTTTGATTTTGCTGCTAGGAAATGTCTTCTTTGTATTCTTCCCTTTCGCACATCCTTTGCAAACTCCATCATGCTTTGTTTGGAATGCAATAGGTAGTGCTCTGTAGTGCACATGTGCAATCCTTCTATGACAAAGCTCATTTGGCTCTACTGTGTCATGGATCAAGGCTTGTTCTGGATATCCCTTCAATTTGTACAAGCCTCCTTCTTATTCTTCAATCACCACCACATCATCGATAGTCTTTCCTTTTGGCCATATGATGACTTGACCATCTATGAATGCAGCCCGCATTCCTTTTGCATTAATGCTGAAATGGAGAGAAGGTTCTTCTTCAATCCTAGCACAAACAATACTTCTTTCATTGTTAGAGACTTACTAGAGTCTAGCTTGTATGAAGATTCCCCACTACCTATTATTGGATATTGGTAGTCATCTCCTAGTTTCACCTTGTGAGGTGATTCATGTTCTGACAGTCTTACAAAGGATTCCTTGAATCCCGTCATATGTTTGGAAGCCCCACTGTCTATAAGCCAATCATCACTTCCATGAGTAATGTTACCTATGAGAGTTTATATCAGGACATATTCATTCGTGCTTGAAGAATATTCACTTTCATATCTAGATCTCTTTCTGGATGGTTCATCATCCTCTGCAGCATGAGCATGATGTCTTCTTTGGCCTTGACCAAGTTCTTCTTGTGAAAGGCTTCTAACCTCGTCTCCCTCTGAAACTGGAACCTCTATACTCAGGCAGGTGTCCAATCCAGTTTCTTCAGAGAGATCAGATACTTCCAGGCTTGGAAGTTGTCAACTTCCCCAAGCTTGTCACCAAGCTGATGTGATATATCATATTGAAATGAGAACCTCAAATGGAAATAGCAAAGGATTAGATCTTACCGATTTGAGGTGTCCGTCCTTGTCCCGGAGTTCGCTGATCTAGGGTTTGTCACAGAAACTCTAATTTTCAAAACTTGAAATCTTTCAGATATGATTGGATAAACAGATATATCTCTTCAAATGGAGCTTTCCAATGTACTCCTTTTCTAAAAACAGTGGAGGGAAGTTCCCGGAACAGGAAGCCCTAATTTTTCAATTTCTTCTGCAGAAATTCCTGTTACTATTTCTATGATATCTCCACAATTAATACTCCTCTATGTCTGAAATTTCTCCCTGAGGTAACCTCACATGTCCCTGATCCAACACCACAAGTTTCATTAGAATTGGTTTCACCATTTGGGATTTATGATCCTTTTCCCAAAGTGACCTGTTACAGGACTGTTCAGAACAGTGAAGTTGTACGGCATGCCACGTGTCACTGGTTCATCTTCTGAGTTTGATATTCATACCACCGAAATGAAATTCTGTGCCATTTCTGTAACATCTTTAGTAATTCCATTTGGACCTCTGTAGCTCAAGATATTGCAGATCTCCCCAGATGTCCTGTTTAGGGATGAATTCTGGAAGAGGCTGGAACCCTAACTTGGAGAGATCAGATATCCTGGAGTAAAGCGAATCGGAGTCTAATTTTTGGACAAAGGATTCATCAGGATTTTATATTCATCCCTTGCAATTTTCATCTTCTGAGACTTCACCAATCTCGGAATATAGCGACTGTACCAAAACTTAGCAGTTTTAGTATTTAGGGTTTCTCCTAACTCAGGGTCAAACTAGGGTTTGACTTTCCTGGAGTTTCACTCAACCAAATTTATTGATCTAGGTCTCTAAAATTAGGTTTTGATGAGGAGAATAACCCTATGCTAGTCTCACTCAAAAATTCCTCTTCTGTAGAAAGCCCTAATTTCCACATCGAAACTGAAAATGCTTGAGATTGAATTCCGCATCGATAGAAAGATGCACCCTTCAATGGGGAGTCATCTTAGCATACTTTTGCTGAAAATATGTGGAGGAAGATCCACAAAAATAGGAATCCCTAGTTCCTGTAGCTGCGCAATGTCTTCTTCTCAGGTTAGCTCTGATACCATGTTAGTTTTTCATCACATTTAAGCTAGCATTATGATTTTAGAATATTTTCACTGAGAGAATAACAAGCATAGCAATAAAACACAAGCACATCACAAGAGACAAGAGACACAAAGAGTTTTCCTTGGGGAAACCATAAAGGAGAAAACCCCACAACTTCCTCTAAGATAGAATGAACACCAAAATAGTAAGAGATCTCCCAAAACAGCAGTAGTCTTCTGTCTTCTGTCTAGTCCCAAAATTTCCTTCTCCAGTAGTGCACCACACTTGGAGAGCAAGTGATGTATTTCACA
Organism: Pseudotsuga menziesii; assembly: GCA_001517045.1. Classification (NCBI taxonomy): domain Eukaryota; kingdom Viridiplantae; phylum Streptophyta; class Pinopsida; order Pinales; family Pinaceae; genus Pseudotsuga; species Pseudotsuga menziesii. The sequence goes on from LPNX010033074.1 coordinate 189,841, forward strand.
AGTGATAAATAGAGAGACTCTCACTCTCGATTTATATTCATCTGTTCACTTGAATTTCCTTTTCACACGTAGGCTCAACCTAATAATTACTACTCGAGCCTACACCTTAATTAGTGTATAATAACTCAAGTGCCCCAAAACTGTGGGGACTTACCTAATGACTTGATATGACTTGATTACATTATTAATCCTCTTGATCGGAACATCGAGGCATGACCACATGACTCAAATACATAATAGAGACATCCCAGAATAAACATTAGGTTACAATATATAAGATACATAGAAGAATATATTCCGAAGTTACATATACATCAACAATAGTGGGTAACTCTCCGACTGTGTAAGAGTTAAAGTCCCCGTAGTTCCGGGGTACTAGGGTTATTAGACTCTCCAAGTAGAGTTCGGCCCTAGTAGGGTTTTAGTCATGTCAGGATTAGTATAAATAGAGAGTTGGGATCTCTATTTAGCATACATCACTCACACACTCAAGTGTAGCGCATAGTTGAGGAAGGAAAGACACTAGGGCTAGACAAGAAGAAGATTACTGTTGTCGGGAGTGCATCTTACTATTTTGGGGTTTTACATCTTGTGCTAATTCTATCTCTGAGGAAGTTGTGGGGTTTTCTCCATTTATGGTTTCCCCGATAAAAAACACCGTGTTCATTGTCTCTTGTGTTTGATTGCTGTACTTGTTATTCTCTTAGTAAAGATCCTAACATAATGCTAGCTTAATGTTGAAAAACTAACATGGAATCAGAGCTAACCTGAGAAGAAGACACTGTGCAGCTATGCGAACTAGGGATTCCTAGTTTGTGGATCTTCCTCCATATATTTTCAGAAAAATTAAGGTGGAACAACTTTCCTCCTTAGGGCACATCTTTCTGTCGAAGCAGAATCCAATTCTGAGATTTTTCAGTTTTGGACCTGTCATTGCTATCAGAAATTAGGGCTTTTCATAGAAGATGAATTTTTCAGTGAGCCCAGGCCTGCATTGATCTCCTCCCCAAAATCTAAGTTAGGGACAAATTTCAAGGCATTTGGGTAGATAGAACTCTGGAAAAGCAAAACCCTAATTTTCTCCTGAACCAACTCTACAGAATTTCAGCTCAAGTTTCAGATCCAACATCTTGAACTTGGTAAAATCTAAAATATTTTGTATTTCCATTTGAGGTTCTTATTTAGTATGTCTCATCATACCAAGCTTGATGAAAATCTTGAGGGAGCTGAAAACTTCTGAGCTTGGAAGTATAGGATCTCCTTGGTCCTGGAAGAAAATGAATCAGACCCCTACATTCATGAGGAGGTTCCAGTTCCAAAGGGAGATGAGGCAAAGGCCTTACATGAGAAGAATATGGTTATGGCAAAGAGGATCATTGCTGATTCTATTAAGGATCACCTTATCCCACAGGTGTCCTCTCTCAAGACACCTAAAGCTATGTTTGATTCCCTAACCAAATTGTTTGAAGGGAAGAACATCAATCGGAAGATGACCTTGAGAAACCAACTAAAGAATGTGAAGATTCAGAATGCATAAACAATCCAATCTTAATTCACAAGAGTTTCTCAGATCAAAGAGAAACTAGAAGCAGTTGATGAAGAAGTGGAAAATGCAGAGATTGTAATGACTACATTGAATGGCCTTCCTAGGTCATGGGATTCTTTCATCCAAGGAATTTGTGCTAGGAAGAAGTTAGTCAAGTTCAGCAGACTATGGGAAGAGTGCTCTCAAGAAGAAGCTCGGATAGCAGCTCGAGAAGAGAAGATGGGAAGTGAATAACAAGCTCTTACGGTACACTCCAAGTCAAGCAAGAGAAAATCTCATGGTTCTAGAGGTAAGCACTTTCACAAAAATACTAGAACAGATGTATCTAGGATCATATGCTATACTTGTGAAGAATCGGGACACTATGCAAGGAATTGTCCTAACAAACAGAAGATAGTAAAGAAGAGAAAGAAAATTAGACATCATGCTCATGCTGCAAAGGATGATGAACCATCCAGGAAGAGATCCAGATATGAAAGTGAAGATTCTTCAAGCGAGGATGAATATGTTCTGATATCAGCTCTCACAGGTAACATTACTCATGGTAGTGATGATTGGCTTATAGACAGTGGGGCTTCCAAACATATGACTGGATTCAAGTAATATTTTTTTAGACTATCAGAACATGAATCACCTCACAAGGTAAAGCTAGGATATGACTACCAATATCCAATAAAAGGTAGTGGGGAATATTCATATAAATTAGACTCTGGAAAATCTCTAACAATGAAAGAAGTATTGTTTGTGCCAGGACTCAAAAAGAACCTTCTCTCCATATCAACATTAGATGCAAAAGGAATATGGGTTGCATTCATAGATGGTCAAGTCATCATGTGGCCGAAAGGAAATAATATCGACGATGCGGTAGTGATTGCAGAACAAGAAGGAGGATTGTACAAATTAAAGGGCCATCCAGAACAAGCCTTAGTCCATGACACAGTAGAGCCGAGTGAAATTTGGCATAGAAGTCTTGCACATGTGCATTACAGAGCACTACCTATTGCAAGCAAAGCTGTCGAAGGTATTCCAGGAATTCAAGCAAAACATGATGGGATTTGCAAAGGATGTGTGAAAGGAAAGAATACAAAGAAGACATTTCGAAGCAGTGAAAGCAAAGCAAAAGGAATTTTGGAAATCATCCACTCCGATGTATGCGGTCCTATGTCATCAAACTCTCTAAGCAAGTATGCATATTATGTTTCTTTTATTGATGATTTTTCTAGGAAGACAGGGGTTTACTTCATGAAGAACAAAGACGAAGTATTCAGTAAGTTCAAAGAATTCAAAGCCTTGATTGAAAACCATACTGAAAATAAGATCAAGACCATTCGATCAGATAATGGCAGATAATTCACTTCAAATGAACTCAGAGAGCTATGTAAAGAATCAGGGATTAAGAGGGAGTTGTCCACTCCTTATAATCCACAATAGAATGGGGTTGCAGAATGGAAGAACAGAACTATCATGGAAGCTGCAAAAGCAATGCTTCATGATCAAGACCTTCCTATGCATCTTTGGGTGGAAGCTACTAGAACAACGGTGTATGTACAGAACCGTACTCCACATAGAGTACTCGAGAACAAGACTCCTGAAGAAGTCTTCTCCGATAAGAAACCAGAAGTCAGCCATCTCAGAATATTCGGCTGTCCTGTGTACATCCACATTCCAAAAGAGAAGAGGACTAAATTAGATCCTTCAAGAAAGAAGGGAATATTTGTGGGATACTCTGAAAGCTCGAAGGATTACAGAATATATTTCCTAGGATATAAGAATATTGACATCAGCAGGGATGTGACATTTGATGAAGACACAGCTTACAGCAAATCCAGAAAGAGACCTGCTGAAGAACCTGAAGAAGCAAAAGCACCCAGAATTCATGATACAACCATGAATGAAGAAACTTGAGAAGAAGATCGAGAATTTGAAGAACCACAAAGACCTGTAGATCCACCTCTGGAGAAGAATCCTCATAAGAGGAAACCTGCTTGGGTACGAGAACTTATCCAAGGTGTGGAAAGATATGGGGCTCCAGAAGAGAATCACAGAGAAAGAAAGAGGACTAGATCCTGTTCCGGGTATGTAGCTTTACTATGTGATTTCATTGATAAAGAACCTTCCAGTTATGAAGAAGCGGCAGAGCAGAAAGAATGGAAGGATGCTATGATCAAAGAGTACCAATCGATCATGAATAATGATGTTTGGGATGTTGTCCCAAGACCAGATGGGAAGTCAGTTGTAACTTCCAAATGGATCTACAAGATCAAGCATGCTGCAGATGGTAGCATTGAAAAGTATAAAGCAAGATTTGTAGCTCGAGGTTTCTCTCAGAAAGAGGGAATAGACTATGAAGAGACCTTTGCACCTATAGGCAAATACACTTCCATCAGATTAGTACTTGCTCTGGCTGCAGTGATGAAATGTAAGATACACCAAATGGATGGCAAGACTGCTTTCTTGAATGGTGCAGTAGAAGAGGAAGTGTACATAGAACAACCGCTTGGTTTTGAGACACATGACAGGGAGTCTCATGTATGCATATTGAAGAAAGCCCTGTACAGTTTGAAACAGGAACCCAAGACATGGTACGGCAGAATTGATAGCTTTCTATCCAGTTTGGGCTTTACCAAGAGTAAAGCAGATTCCAACCTTTACTACAAGGTTGAAGATGGCAATCCAGTGATGCTCCTACTATATGTAGATGATCTGTTTGTGACAGGTATGGATGGGTTGATTACTGATACAAAGAGAAAGCTTGCTGCTAAGTTCAAGATGAAGGACTTGGGTATGATGCATTACTTTCTAGGTATGGAGGTGTCGCAGAGTGCGGATGGAATCTTCCTTGGACAAGGGAAGTATGCAGTAGAGATCCTGAAGAGGTTTGGGATGATGGACAGCAAGATTATGGCCACACCTATGGAATAAAAAATGAAGCTATTGAATGATGCTTCTTCAGAGATAGTTGATGCTACGATGTATCATCAGATGATTGGATCATTGATGTACCTGATGAACACGAGACCAGACATTTGCTTTGTTGTGAACACCTTGAGCCAGTTCTTGACAGATCTGAGAAATGTTCACTTGGTTGGTGCAAAGCATATTCTGAGGTACTTGAGGGGTACAATTGATTATGGGCTCAAGTATGATGTGAATCAAAAGATTAACATAGACGATTATGTTGATTCAGATTGGGTAGGCAATGCCATCGATAGGAAGAGCACTTTAGGGTGTTGCTTTAGTATGGGATCAGGTGTGATCTCTTGGTTTAGCAGGAAGCAATCCTATGTGGCACTGAGTACAGCTGAAGCAGAGTATGTAGTAGCTTGTTCAGCTAGTTGTGAGGTAGTATGGCTACGGAAGCTACTGTTTGATATATTTTATCTCCAGTTGGATGCTACTTGTATACATTGTGAAAACCAGAGTTGTGTGAAGTTGTCATAGAATCCAATGTTCCATGACAAGTCAAAGCACATCGAGATCAAGTATCACTATATCAGGGATATGGTGCAGAGGGGAGCAGTGAAGCTCCAATATGTTGCGACGGAGGAACAGATAGCTGATGTGTTGATGAAGCCATTAGCCAAAGTGAAGTTCGAGTACTTCAGAGAGAAGCTTGGTGTTTTCCAGATCGAGGTTTCCGCTAAGGGAATGTGATGAGTCCCAAAGCCATTTTGACGAGCAGGTCAGATGTAAGGGCTGAGCCATTCTGTTCATGGTGAGAGGATTTATTTCCTTCCATGTTAGATGTGAGTGCTAGCCATTCTGTCAAGTAGGACAGATGTAAGGGCTACCACCATTCTGACGAGCAATTCAGATGTAAGGGCAATGCCATTCTATTCATGGCTAAAGGATTTAGTTCCTTCCATGTCAGGTGTGAGTGCTAGCCATTCTATCGAGTGGGACAGATATAAGGGCTACCGCCTTTCTGACGAGTAGGTCAGATGTGAGTGCTGGCCATTCTGTCGAGTAGGACAGATATAAGGGCTACCACCTTTCTAACGAGTAGGTCAGATGTGAGTGCTGGCCATTCCGTGGAGTAGGACAGATATAAGGGCTACCGCCTTTCTGACGAGTAGGTCAGATGTGAGTGCTGGCAATTCTGTCGAGTAGGACAGATATAAGGGCTACTGCCTTTCTGACGAGTAGGTCAGATGTGAGTGTTGGCCATTCTGTCAAGTAGGACAGATATAAGGGCTACTGCCTTTCTGACGAGTAGGTCATATGTGAGTGCTGGCCATTCTGTTGAGTAGGACAGATATAAGGGCTACCGCCTTTCTGACGAGTAGGTCAGATGTGAGTGCTGGCCATTCTGTCGAGTAGGACAAATATAAGGGCTACCACCATTCTGACGAGTAGGTCAGATGTGAGTGCTGGCCATTCTGTCGAGTAGGAAAGATATAAGGGCTACCGCCTTTTTGACGAGAAGGTCATATGTGAGTGCTGGCCATTTTGACGAGTAGGACAGATATAAGGGCTACCGCCTTTCTGACGAGCAGGTCAGATGTGAGTGCTGGCCATTTTGACGAGTAGGTCAGATGTAAGGGCTACCAAAGACCTATGAGGAGGTAGGCATACATCCAGCATGAAATAAGGCTGGCTCTGTAGAAGTTCCTATGACAAGAAGAATCATGAGATAGCACACATGATGATGACCAAGTGAGATCCAAATCGTTCTATGATCCAGATCCAGTTTTGATGACTCCGAGAGATCCAGATCAAGTGATGATCCAGATCCAACAGTGATGATCCAGATTGAGAGATGATCTAGATCTAGATCCAGATCAAGTGATGATCTAGATCCAGTCTAGTGATGATGATCTAGATCAAGTGATGATCCAAATCCAGTGATGTTGATCCAGATTGAGAGATGATCCAGATCCATTGATGATGTCCCATGATGATCTAGATTTGAAGGATAAAGGTGACTTGAAGATGAAGATGACTTGAAGACTCAGAAGACTCAAGATGCAGATGAAGAGATGATCCAGTTGATACAGAGAAGAAGACCAGTGCTGAAAATTGTGTCGAAAGAATACCTTCCTAGTTAAGAGGGAGTGTTGATGTATTTGTAACTTCGGAATGTATTCATCTATGTATCTTATGTATTGTAACCCGATGTTTATTTCGGGATGTATCTATTATGTATTTGAGTCATGTTGTCATGCCCTAATGTTCCGATAGGGAGGATCAATAATGTAAACAAGTCATGTCAAGTCATAGTGGCTAACTCTCTGATTGTGTAAGAGTTAAAGTCCCCGCAGTTCCGGGGCACTAGGGTTATTAGAATCTCCAAGTAGAGGTCGGCCCTAGTAGTGTTTTAGTCATGTCAGGATTAGTATAAATAGAGAGCTGGGATCTCTATTTAGCATACATCACTCACACACTCAAGTGTAGTGCATAGTTGAGGAAGGAAAGACACTGGGGCTAGACAAGAAGAAGAACACTGCTGTCGGGAGTGCATCTTACTATTTTGGGGTTTTACATCTTGTGCTGATTCTATCTCTGAGCAAGTTGCAGGGTTTTCTCCATTTATGGTTTCCTCGATCAAAAAAAATGTGTTCATTGTCTCTTGTGTTTGATTGCTGTACTTTTTATTCTCTTCGTAAAGATCCTAACATAATGCTAGCTTAATGTTCAAAAACTAACATGTATCTCTGAAGGTGAAGAGTTTTTTCCTATGTAGATGTTCTCTAGAATACCAGGTTTCACTCATATATCAACTGGAATGGTTTTGGTAATGTTACATAAATTACCCTCAGATTCGACATCACGAGTGAGAATCGAAGACTGAGGATCATATACTATATCAGAAGAAACCATTGATGCAATTTGTTCTTCTACCATATAGCCATGGGGAAGGAAAGAGGATCGATGGTGATGATCTTTCCAAGGAATCCCATCTAGGGACATAACCTCCATGATGGATTCATAAGAAGGGAGTGTATGCGAAAGATAATCTAGAGATGGAGGGGTTCTAGCCAATACAGTAGGTGATAAGGATCTGAAGCCACCAACAAATGATCATTGATGGTGGGGTCACTGGTGGTTTGAATAGCATGGTACATTTCCTCAAAAGGATTAATTGATGTTGATTCAACAATGGAATTTCCTTTATCTATAGTAGAAGTAGAAATCATGTTCACAGATGCAAACTGTGAAATAGGAGGAGGATTGGATAACGGAAAGATTCCGATGACTAAAGAATCTTTGATGAGACCTACTCCAATGTTCTGATATTGTGGGGTCATTAAAAGTGGAACGTTATTTGCATTATTTGAGGTGGCATTCGATGAACAAAAATCTAACTAATAAACTGTAACAATATTCCCTTGGAATGGGAACTGAACTATCCAAAAAACAGATGAAGCAACAGCTTGCATAGCATAGAGCTAGTTGCAAACTAGGAGAATATTGTAATACAAAGGAGCATCAACAAGTTTAACATGAATGGAAACTGATTCCCCCCCCTAGTTCAATCTGGAGAGAGGACAATAATCCATAAGGTTGAAATCCACAACCATCAAAGGCCTTTAGTGCCATGGGTGAATGATTGATTTCAGGAGAACCAATTTGGCTCTCCAACAAGACAAAGACATGAAAGAGGTGGAGGCTCCCTCATCCAATATGGTACGATGGATGGTCTTTCCAATAGATATTGTGGAAAACTGGAAAGCCAAATCATGTGGGAGCCTAGTTTTTAAATCATCCAACTTGAAAGTGATAATGTTGTTATTTTGAGGATCCAAAGCTCCAAGGGTTGTTAGCAAATTCCTTCGCTGTGTGGGACATGTTTGGAGTACCTCAAGAGCTGACATAGCATAGGGTTCTTGTGCCAGATATTCGACTATATTATAGTACTGGGAAACACATGCGTTAGGATTAAGAATGGACTTTCGAAGTGTACTCTTAGGTGTGTGAATAATTGTATCAAGAATAGGTTTTTCATATGGAACATCATTTCACTTGACTTCATCGATTGAAGATGAAGAAGGCCCATGCAAAAATTGATGATCATTCAATTGTTGTCAGGTGGGGAAAGGGTATGTAAGAAATGCAGGGGTGGCTGAGCTTTTCAAACATTTGCTAACTTCCTCTCAACGAGGACACTCTTTATTAAAGTGATCAACTCCACAAATCAGGCAGGGAAACTTTTCCTTTGTCTTATTCTTAGAATCAAAATTAGGTTTTTGTGTTTTACCTTATTGTTGTTTATCAGATTTCTTAGATTCATTTTTACCTTTCTTCTTTCCTCCCAAAGATTTAGCGAATTGAATCGCATTTAATTCGATGGAAACAACGGGAGATGATGCAATTTTGGGTGGTGGAATGGGTTGACTAGATGGTACAACAGGTTGATTTTTCATTTTTTCATATTTTGTCATCGATTGTGTTTGAAGTGAACCAAGAACACCATCAATAGGTGGTTCCGTTGCAGGTCTTGAGGGATCTGATGTAGGATGAGGAGTGTGAGGGATTAAATCGTACAAAAAGCCTAACTGGGAATAAACCAAGTCTAGGTACTAAGCATGACTAATGGCCTTCTCCTCTATAACAACACCTCCCATGGCAACATCCATAGCAATGGGGGGAACTAAATATTTCGTAAACCAATCAACCAGTAATTGATCATGAATGGGATCCTTAATCAACCTACGTATTTGTCTCCATTCATGTATATGATTGGATATATGAGTGGACGCAGTTTGGCGAAGCGAGGTTAACAGGTTTGTACCTATTTCGTATCAAATTGGTAACTAAAAATGGGATAAAAATTCCATTGCTAAGGTATTAAAGTCCCAAAAGGAATGCTGGGGTAGCTTGGTATACCATTTCGCAACTACCTTGGTGAGGGCTCTCTGAAACAACCCTAGACAAATTGAACCATCCATCAGAGAATTTAATGATCACAATATATGAAAGGTCATATCGTGTTTTTTGGGATCCTTACCAGGTTTACGATTGAATTTAGGTATGTATGAGGGTAACTTAATTGGGATTGTTGGACATAAGGGATCATGGTGTATCAGATCATTGATCAATATGGATAAATCTGACAGATCTAACATAGCCAGAAATGGAAATTGTTGATTAGGTTGAGGATATTGGTAATATTGGTATGCCATCTGCGGACCAGAAGGATCATAAGAATATTGATAAATGGGTATAGATGATATTCCCATGATCGGTTGGTTAGGTGGTTTATTTCCAAAATATCCACTAGAAGGTCCATCGGGCAATGGGCCACCTGAGGGAGGTGGTCCTCCAGGGGGCGGGCCTCCAAGAGAAGGTTGTAGTGTTGGTATTCTAGGTGGTGGTCCTCTAGACAATGGTCCTCCAAGTTGTGGTCCTCTAGGTGGTGCTCCTCAAGGTGGTGGTCCTCCAGATCCTCTGGGTCCTCCAAGTCCTCTAAGGGTTCCTCTAGGAGGAGGGCCTCTAGGTGGACCTCCAAAGCCTCCAATAGTGTTTACAAAAGTCCTCCATATGATGGAACATTAAACCAATTAGGTTTCCACCAAGAGACATAAGCATTCCCAAGGTAAGGCCTTCTAGGATAAACAACCCCCAACGGTGTTGGTTAATAAGCTTGATGAACTGTAGGCAGTTGATTCCCAGGATAAGTGTATCCCCAAGAAAGCGGACTAACGGTAGGTTAGATCCATGAAGGTACTCCCTGGCCAGAATAGGGTACAATTGTGTTGGTATTAGGAGGAGGGGTATTTAATGTTGGTGGTCCTGATGGTAGATTCTTCCTCATACTAGAAATAGTTCCCCCGGTAGGTAAAAAAACTTGAGCTGGGGAATTCCCCCGAGGTGTAGAAATTATTGGGGAAGTAGAAACCGATGGAGAGTTTTGTCTAGGTAGGGTGGGGGTGGAGGTTTGACCTGGATATTGAATAAACATGTTTTGGGTCGGTGACCCTGAGACAGGAGCTACTTGAGGTGACGAAAGGGCATGATATCTAGGTAGGGAAGTTTAGAAAAAATTATCCTTCTTAAATTTTCTCCCATATTGCATAAATGATCAATAGATTTTTGGAAGAATTATACATTTTATGGAGCATCTCTAATGAATTTCCTTAGAGGGGTAAGTACAGATAGCTCTGGATCAATTGTAATAGTTCCATATTCAGAATTGGATTGTCCTAGGGAATTTCTCCAAAAAGAAGAATTTGGACCAAATTCTTCCCCTATAGTGTCATCCAATGGGTGATTGAATACCCAATTTGATGAACCAGATTGACCTTTCGTTGGAAAATGAAAGGTTGAATTAGCTGTAGGAGGCTATTGGACCAAAGGATTATCATAATTAGAGAATTCTTCTCTAGTCCCAGTAACTAGAACATCTTTCACATGAGAATCAACATAATTTGGTTGTTCCATGGTTTCACCTTTGTTTCCTTCCACAGAAGGAGGAGATTCCGGTGGTAAACCCTGAAACCTATGAGAACGCGTTGTAGGTAAGTCATCTAGGGTGTTGGTTGAAACTTTCTACTCTAGGTCTCTAGACAAAGAATAAAACACACACAAACAAACCTACACAAGCTAAGGCCACAAGCAAACTTAAATGATAGGATGGTCTTATGACATCCGGTTCCTCACTAGGATTTCCAAGATGTCACAACTCGCGATATAGCGTAGGGTCCAACAGTAAAACACGACAAGGGGGATTAGGATCGTACCATTTCCTGAATACCCGACTACCTGGAAAACATGTGCGTAGTAGCTCCGCGAGTTTTTTTCTTAGTGTATTGCTCCAACAAGACAGCCAAAAGGATTTTCTCAGTTGGTTAAGGTATCCTAGAGGGGTATCCCGATATACACATGGTACGTGAGAGCTCAAATCCATATTAGTGTTGTCTAATGCACAACTTTCTGAAAGGGACCTTACGATATACAATCGACTACGTTAAGTACCGATCTATATACTTCAAGGGTACGTGAAAGGCCATTCGGTATACCGACAGTACATGGAAGAACCACACAGTCCCTGGGATGCAGTGCAGGCATAAAACAATAGCTCCTATGTTTTAAGAGGATGGAACATGCCTCTATACTATCACTAAAATTACTCAAAGTTTTAACCTAACCTACCATTTATTTTATATTGATGGTTAGTGAATGTTTGTGAGGTGTATATCAAGATGAAAATTTAAAATCTATATGCCATGCAAGTCTTTTTCTTCGATGAAAGCTAACTAGAGTAGGGAAGAAACATTTGTCTTTCAAAAAAAATATGCAATGCTACTTTCCGATAAACCAAACTTCAAGATCTATGACAATATTTTCAAACACACAAGATTTTCACCATTAAAACTATCTAATCTATGAAAGGAGAAAGGAAGTAGAGCCTCTAATGTCTATCAAAACTAAACTTTCTCAATCGAACTCATAAATATCTACTTCCCTAAGCACTCATGCAAACTAGGAATGAACTTTTCGTAAGCACTCATGTTACGGAGAAAACTTCCTATGGCTTGGGGTGCACCACAACAGACAAAGAGAATGCAGAAATCAATCCCTTCTGAACATGAAAGAGAAATACAACATCTAACACTAAAGTATCTCTAAACATACCTTATTCTATATGGTTGATGTAGATCCCCATTGAGCTATTTCCAATCCCGCTTGTGTTAAGAATTTGCTCTCTCAACAAAAGCAAAAAATACAAGCATGATATATAATATAGTTTTAGGCCTACTCTAGCATATATAATCAATAATGTATAAGAAATTAAAAGAATCCATGGATTCAATAATCATTTAAATGCACATCATTGGATAGGAAAAGATATTTCTATTAAATAAATTAGATATTACATAAGTGACAACCTTTGTTGGCACGTCTGCGAACCGGAGAGACTGAGTCCTCCACTTGGGCCTCCACCACCTCAATCCTCCATCTCTCGATAGCAAGTGCACAAGAAAAGGCAAGCTTGGGAAGAACGCAAAGTGCTCCAAGGGACAAAGGGATGCAGAATTAAGTATAAGAAAGCTACGGCAACAATGGACTATAGTTTTCTTTCCCTTCAATTCCTTCTCTTCAATGTATCCAAAGGGTTCCTTATATAGTGCTTCAATGGGGTAATGGAAGGTCAAATCCGAGTGATCTCATGGCATATGGAAAGCCAAAAGACACGTGAATTGGATCCACATCAAGGAAAACTCCAAAACTATTTGGACTTTTGCACACATCCCGATATACACGGGTTTAAAAGTAATATCACCGTATATACGCGAGAAAGGGATTAAAAGTCACATACATCAAATAACATATGCTTTTAGGGATGATCTTGGAAACATCAAAGGTACAAAAATAGTCCATGGATTCCAAAGAGTCTATAGAAGGATAGGGAAGGCCATAAATGTGTGATCTACCATGTGTGGTAAAATCAGCTGTAACAGATGCCCCCTAATGTGTGAGGTCAGAGGGGTCACATGATGGCCGAAATACATTATAAATCCATCCCAGAAGTGGAGTGATGAAGAACCAGGTGGAAGAATCATCCATCCAATAGTATAGTACAATAATCAAACTCTGCATATGATTGCAAATACATACAACAGTCACGGATACATAAGAGTATAATGGCCATGAATAGGAATGATACAAAATATGACATGTGTGGTCATTGCCATGTACAATATATGATAGATCAGAATCTCCATCATGAAGATATACAAAGGATCAAGATCTCCATGAAGGCTGAAGATATACAATGGATCAAGATCTCCATAATGGCTGAAGATATCTGACATATACTGGAATCAAGTAATGAGAGCTAAAATCTCATGAACACTAGAACGATCAAGGAGGTAGCATATATGAAATTCCACCAATCTGGAAAGTCTTCTATACACACCGCTATGAGTACATGTCCTACTATGTGAATAGAGGTGTCGAGGTTGAACATAATAGTCCATCATCTAACTACCGGTCATTGATGTATACTGTTAACAGACGCAAGATCACCCACTGATAATGAAAATGGGAATCAAGGTACTAGAGTGCAATCTAACAAGTGTGAATAAATGTGTTGAGGTTGAACACTTGAAAGAATCCATCGATCAGGGGACATTGATGTATTCCCAAAACTGTCGATGGCAAGAGAACCTACCACTGATGTCTGTAAGTCTCAAGGCACTCAAAGTACTCTAAACTCCTATCCTAGAATAAATGATCTGAATTCGATGGGATGGAATCAGCTAGAAGGATGGAATTAAGGCATCCCCCATCAACCAACACGAGGTACTCAGCAATGCTGTATAATGTGGAAGGACAAGATGTGCACGAACCAGAATAGTAGCAGGAATGGCTGACATGCAAAGTCAAGACAACTGAGGAATGGATGAATCAAGCTTCAATTTCCTTCAAACAAGAGCATAAAGGAGAATGGTGACTGAATATAGGAAGCATAGACTCGATATACAAAACTGGGACATCTCTGTTACACAGGAGGCATCAATAAAGGCTCCATAGGGACTGGAAGCTTAACCAGTCGGTGGAGATAAACTTAGAAAATGAATACAGCTCCTAAAGTCAAACTATTAACTCAACCAATGGATGTGATATACAGGTGCTCTGTTCAAAGGTGACATGATTCAACTACTGCCAAAGATAACATTTTTTCCTGTCCGGATTTTTGGTTTTTTTATTTTTTTTTGGACTTTTTCAGATATTTTGAAAAGCTTGAAAAAGAATAAAAGTGATTTTTAGTTACAAATCTAGGAGGATATGAGTGTGAAAGGGAAAACAAACTAGTTCCAAGTAGTGGAACATACCTATGTTCAATGCAAGGAAACATGTGTAGGATAACGACACTCAGGGGAAAGTCAACTCCCAATAAAAAATGGGGAATCAAGCTGCAAAAGATATATAAAAAGGATCTACTTAGCTAGACATGAGACAAGCTTGGGCTATATGGCTGATAATCAAAGTCAGGAAAGCCAGCGTAAGGCTCAAATAAGGCAATAAAACCTCATGATAATGCATTTACAACTTGACATATACAAGGGATTCCCAGGGAAATGGCCATGATAAAAGGTGAAGAGGAGTATGAAGCTCTTGCTCAAAATCATGGTAGTACTATACAAAGGACTCTACACCCTAAAGGAGAAATGTCGACATGGGAACCAAATGCAAATAGGATCTAACTAGGGTACCCATGCATGCTAAAGATCTACCATTCACATCATGTCACTTCTAAAAGCAGCAAGAAGGTTCCGTAACAAGATGGAATGGGTTCATTCCTAAGGTTAAAATGAAACGGTCATAAGGTTATGCAAAATGAAAATGCATGTGAAAGTTAACCTATATGCCAGTTTAGACATAATACCTACAATAGACATGAACAGATCAAATCCACGGTCAACCATGCTTAAAACTGGATTCCTACACCATCAAATTAGTTCAAACGGTCCAAAACAGTCAAAAACTATAGAAAGTGGGTAAAAATTTCAAATTTTTTTCTATCAATAGTGAAAAATTTAAAAATTTTCATACCATTTGAAATTGTTACCCAACATAGTGCATTTGACCCTAGAAATTTAGAAGCAAATTTTGAGAGCATCGTCCAGCGGAATCTCTCCCCGTTTGATTCAGGTAAATTCTCATACTCATCCCTTTCATTTTCATGCAAATTTTTTAAATTTTCATGGTCCAATTTATTTTTTGAGCCATCCCAACATGTGCGTTTCGACCCACACAGAAATTGGGTTTTTTTCCGCATATAGGGCTCACCATATGTAGAAAATGCACTGAAAATTGTGTACATACGCGGTTGTTTTGAGAACAGTCGCGTATAGGGCCACAAACAAGGTTTTCAAGGGAAAACATTGATAAAAAATTTGGTTTTTTGTGCAAGATGGTGCTAGAGTGAAGGGAAAGAGAGCATGGTGATGTTGAGGAAGCAGTGCAAGGTGATCTCATGGCTCAGCAAGAATTGCATGCATGTGGACTATACAAGTTTTGGTGTCTTGGCAGCTTGGGAGCCAAACCAAGACTACTCCAACTATTGGTAGACTATTGAGATCTAGAGTCTGAAACATTTCAAATAGATGGGATGTCACTTATCATTGAGGTTGAGGACATATATTTCGTCACTGGTTTGTCCTGAGGAGGAGAGACAGTGAACCTTTGACCTTGTGGGCCAAGAGGCGGGTTGACTATAGATGAGTACATTGTTGTGTACTACTTTACGAAGATGAAAAAGGTTGGGAGTCAAATTTCGACAAACTCTATTCATATTCTGGGGCTGAAAGCCATACTTTTGGTGTTAAGTAGGATTGCAAGGTTGGCTTCACTCCACCAGGCCTCATAGACAATGATGTTCTATGCAGTAGAGTGCACGTGACCTATAGTGTATGACTGGAGTACGACGCTGTTGAGAAACATGAAATAGCAGCTCAATGACTGCATGATGGGCAAGGTGTGGAACTTTGGGTTTAGAAGTATACTAAGCACATTTTTCTTTGAGCGGGTGCCAAGGCTAAGCCCTAGGGTAGACATTTCTCCACATGGAGTCTGGGACCCATCCCAGTGATGCTGGGTGAATGTCATGCACAGACTGGGTGGAGGTAGAGTGGCTAACCCCTACCCAGCATAGTTATTTTGATGGTGGCAAAGACAGATCCTCGACATTGACGACAACCCCTATGCAAGGATAGACTTCCGTGGAGACCCGGATATGCACCTACAACTAGGATCAGCTTATGGTGACATCGGTAAAGAATCCCAAACCCTCATTTTAAGTTTTTTGAGTTATTTAATTTTTTTTGTGTGTTTTTTGATATATAGAATAAAAAAGCATGTTTTTGGTGTGATGACACACAGTGACAATTTGTCATGTGCATGCAGATGTAGGACCATGACATCTAGATGGTTTCCCTTGTCATCGATGGAGGGGAAGAAGAGATGACATTATGGGTGTGGATGCAGAGAAAATGCTCCATTGAAAGAATCCACATGAAATTCATTCATTTGACACATAGGGTACCCATGGCGTAATTTGAGGACTTGCCTAAGGCCATGCAACGACAGGTGGTTGGTGTACCACGAGTATGGGTTCGACTATTTCAACGACTAGCTAGAGTTGCCGTGTGCTATCATGATCAGAACCCCCCTCCACCTTAGGCCTAGAGACCTGAGTGTATTCATTTTTGTATGACCGTGTATTATGTTTTGGTGGCTCGAAAGCCCCAATTTTGTATTACAACAATTATGTATTATGATGTCACATTTTGGATGTTTAAAGAAAAAATTTTATGATGATCGATTTTAATTGATTTACATGTGTAAAGTGTGCTTGTGATATGCTTATGGTCTATGAAACAAATACCAATCTAACACATAGTTAGCATATGAGCCAGCAACTTGATTAAAATTTCTTCAAACATGAATGTATGTTATATTTTCAAATTGTCATTCTAGCAATCTAACACGTAAGAATCTTTGTAATAATGTCGGATCCCTAATGCAATATAAGCCATTAAGCTATGAAATGACTAACTACGAATCAAGACGTACCTCAAGAGAATGAATACCATGTGAAACGACATCATGCAATAACTCAATAACGACACTATACTCAGCAACATTATTTGAAGAGGGCCATAAACAATATATGCCTCCTAAATACAATACTTGACCCACAGGGAATTCAGTTAGTGAACCTCTCACATAGCACGTGCGATCGTGGGATATTAAAGAATACCCTTAATTTTGAGAGATATTGACACAAACTCTTTTTGTTGAAACCCCCTCCCAATACTTAAAACCTCCTACCCACCCCCTTTTTTACCTCAATCCTTATAAACCACCCTACCCACCCCCAGCTTAAACCCCTCATCCCCCCAATACCTGCAATATATTGGTTCGATTTTTTATAATTTTAAAACCCACAATATGAACTAACGTGATAGGATATTGTCCAACAAGTGAAGCCCCCGTGACTTGACCCGTAGGAGTATAAATCACCCAAGTAGCCAAAGCTGAGGTTTGAATGTGGCAGCTAGTACCATCAGTGAATCCTATGTAAACGGAAGATTCCATCGACATCTGCAATAAGAAAAGAAAGCTAATCAACAAACCCAATCACCATAAGAAAACCTTACTATGCAATGTAAAATTGTATAATAATATACAAAAATCAGCCCTGGCTGAAAACCATGCATAGTACTTTTTGAGATATAGCCCATTTATAGGCTCCTCCAAGGCCGTCCCTTCATAATCAACTAGCTCATAGGCACCTTTTTCTAATAATCATTTAACCATGTAAGGACCATGCAACATGGGTTTAAATTTTCCTTCCCCCAAGGGTTCTTTAGCTTAATCCCACAAAAGGACCAAATCACCTTCACTAAAGATCCTTGGATGGACATATTTTTCATATTGGACCTAGACGCGACGCTTGTTAACCTCTAGAGCCACTAAGGCATCTTGACGTTGCTCATCAAGCTGCTCTAAATGGACCAAATGCTCTTCCAATGCGGAAGTGTCTAGAAAAATCTCTATAGCTAGCTTCAGAGAAGGGATTTCGCATTCAATCGACAAAACTTAATCCACCCCATGTACAAGCTGATATGGAGAGAAATTGGTGGTAGTCTCAACCACAGTTCTATAGGCCCACAAAGCAGGATACAACATGATATGCCAATTAGTCTTGCTTTGTGTGATGGTTCATTGGAGAATAGACTTAAGTGATTTATTCACTGCTTCAACATGTCCATTCACTTGAGTGTAATAAGAAGAGGAGTGTTCTTTCTTATATCCTAACTTGGAGGCCAACTCTGCCATCATTTTATTCTGAAAGTGGATGTCATGGTCAGTGACAAGCTCTTTCGAAATGCCAAACTAGGTGATAATCTTGTTGAAAACGAAATGTGTGGCTGTCTCACCATCGAATTTAACCATGGGCATAGCCTCTAGCCATTTCGTGAAGTAATCTACAGCCACAACAATATGGTGATGCCCCCTAGCTGAAGCTGGGTTGCAATCCATGAAATCAAGCCCCCACTTAGTGAAGGGACCAGCGTGATAATAGGATGTAACGGGGCTAGACACGAGCGCATATTACATGCAAACACCTAGAAAGGGTGGCACTTATTAACCTCATTAATGCAATCTTTAAAGATGGATGACCAGAAATATACCGCTCTTAAGATTTTTTGGGCTATAGAAAGCCTAGATAAATGACCATCACATGCCCCACCGTGGCAATCATTTAGCACAACCTCAACCTCATCATGGGTTAAACAATGACGCAAAATGGAATCTACCCCATGGAGGTATAAAGTGTTATCCACTATAAGGTAATTCTTAGCCATATGACGTAATCACCGTCGCTCATCCTGTGAAAGGTGAGTACAGACCTTCAACGTTTGCAAATACAAAATGATATCTCCATACCAAGGGTCCAAAGTTGAGATAAGGAAAATATGCTCATCAACAAAAGTATCCTCATAAACTTCCTCTTCCTCCAAACTTGGAAAATCTGATATGAGCTTCGCAAAGATCAACAATTTCTTTGACTTTGCCAAAACGAATTCGAGACCAAATTATTGCAAAATTACAATCCATTTATTGTATTTTCCCCCTATCATCCTCCTAGTGAGGACGAACTAAAATCGATTGATATGATCTACGACCAAGGTTTGGTGAAGGAGAATGTATTTTCTCAACCACTGAACTACGTCTCCAAAACCATACCAACCGTCTCCATGGACAAGGCCACATATATCAAGAAATCATAGCTATAGTCTGGTGGACTAAGCATGGGGGATGTAGTGAAGGAAAGCTTCTCCACATGGGAATAGCGAATTTCCACATCAATAAGGTTTCAGCTCAAATAATATATGATGTGCTCATGGAGCTCCTCATCCTCCTGAACCAAAACCATACCAACCGTCTCCATGGACGGGGCCACATATATCAAGAAATCGTAGCTATAGTCTGGTGGACTAAGCATGGGGGATGTTGCTAAGGCTCGCTTAAGAGAATCAAAGGACTCTTGGGCTCACTCATTGTTATAGCTGATTTTACCACACATGGTGGATCACACATTTATGGCCTTCCATGTCCCTCTGCAGACCTTTCGGACCCCATGGACCAGTTTTGTACATTTGATGTTTCCAAGATCATCCCTAAAAAACATGCATTATTTTCCATACATGAATTTTAAACCTATTCTCATGTATATACGTGGATATGACTCTCAAACCCGCATACATCAGGATGTGTGCAAAAGGCCAAATAGTTTTGGAGTTTTCCTTGATGTGTATCCGAGTCACTTGTCTCTAGGCCTTCCATATGCCTTGAGATCACTCGGATTTCACCTTCCATTACCCCATTGAAGCACTATAGAAGGAACCCTTTGGATACATTGAAAGGCGAGGAATTGAAGAGCAAGAAAACTATAGTCCATTGTTGTCGGAGCTTATACTTGAGTCTACATCCCTTTGTCCCTTGGAGCATTTTGTGTCTTCCCAAGCCTACCTTTGCTTGTGAGCTTGCTATCGAGAGATGGAGGATTGAAGTGGTGGAGGCCTAGGTAGAGGAATCAATTTCTCCGGTTCGCAGACGTGTCAACAGAGGTTGTCACCATTGTAATCTCTTATTTATATTAATAGAAATATCTTTTCCTGTTGAATAATTTGTATTTAAATGAATATTCAATCCATGGATGCTTTTAAACACTTATATGCTATTGATTATATATGCTAGAGCAGGTCTAACACCATTATATAGTATGCTTGTCTTGTTTGTTGATGTTGAGAGAGAAAATTGCTAATACAAGCGAGAGTGGAAAAGCTCAATGGGGATCTACATCAACCATCCAAAATAAGGTATGTTTCGAGATCCTTTAGTGTTAGATGTTTTGTTTCTCTTGCATATGGGAAAGGATTGATTTCTATGGTTACTCTGTCTATTGTGGTACCCCAAGCCATAGGAAGTTTTCTCTGTAACAGAATTGGCGACCATACTGGGGAGTTCCTAGCCATTTCTTTTGGGGGTTTTATCAGAATTCAATGTTCTTGAATTGCTCCAATTTATCTGTTTCTGAGTCGAGTCTAGGGGCATTTTTGGCTAGTAGTGTCTGATAGGAGTAAATTTAGTCTCAGCTTGTCTATTTACCTTCTTTTTTATCTTTTATTCTTCCTGTACACGAGTTTTGTCTTCACAGTCGCATGTACATGCGGTTTTTAATGGGATATCCGTGTATATATGCGAAATTTATGCACACAGTAACGTATGCCCTAAGTTTTTCCTTTTTGGAGAAGATTAAGTGTTGCTGGGTGAGTTTGGATAATTGTTGAGTCTTCTTGAATGCTTCTGGAGTCTGTATACACCTCTGTTTCTGACCAGAGACAGTTTTTAGTTTGAATTTTTTGAAAATGTTCTTGTCATTTCATTTTCTATTTTTTGTTTTGGGATTAGTGCATTAGGTCTCTTTTACCTTAGTGCTTTGCTTGGGTGCTTCCTGATAGTGCTTGCAGAGACTGGGGGTTGTAGAGTCATAATTTTACTTTATTATCTCATTTTAACTCAAAAAATACAAAAATATTTGCTTTTTGCATCATTATGCATTGTTGCATTTTGCATTTTGCATGGTACTTGCATTAGGCTTGCATGGGAAGTATTAGTCAGATTTTCATATAGGAATGATTGCATATTCATTTGAAGGTTCACATAGTAGCATACCTCGTTTTTCACTCGACATAGTGCATTTTCATTGATTGTTAGGTGTGCATTTTACTTCTTGTTGTGTCATAATATCATTAGTTTCACAACCATTTTCCCTTTTGAGTAATAATCCAATTAAAATCAATGCATAATAAAATGAATTACACTCTTTTCTTTTATAGGGTGCACCTACAAGATTAGGTTTTAGGGTCTTGGAATAGTTCATTATGAGTAAATTCACCAAGACCACTAAATGGAACATTTATGTGTCTGTCCAAGTGAGAGTGTGAAATTCCTTTATATAATTAATGTTTCTCAATATCCTCCTCTTACAAGAGAGTTAAGCACGAGGCAAAGTGAGCGGTTATTGATTGGGATGGCCCCTGGTCATAACTGCGTAGCACCAAAGATATTTCTAGGATTGTATTCGTATCTAGGGGCTCTTTCGAGAGTTTCGGGCTTTTCTACCCTGCCCATACGGTCAATCCCGCCTGCTACTGTCCGCTTGAGCATTGATTATATTGAGGTGACCTTAGTTGCCTTACCTAGGTTATTGAAGGGGTACTTCACAGAGGTTATTCTACAGGTGTCCTAGCCAGGTAGGGGTCAAAAATCATAGTCACTATATTTGTTGAAGCTGAGGGCCACTATAATTGGTTATGAACCTTCGCTTGTTGTGTATGGGAGTCTCAAGCCTCTCCTAGGCGAGACATACCTGCTTCATTCGGGAGCTCACATACCCTACCCTTGTTTGCTTGTGATTTGGCTTTACATTTAATAGGTGTATGGTCTGTGCACGCTAGTTTTCCTAGGGTTCTCATAATTAGACTGAGTCTTTTTCATTTTTTTAGTCATTGTGGATTTGGGCATGGCACTTCGCCGTTCTCGTCATTTAGCAGGACTTCCGCCTTCCATGTCTCCTCCTCCTTTTTGAGAGAGAAACAGACAGTTTGGGAGGACTACTTCTCACATTGATTCACACATGATGGGAGATCATGAGGATGAGATTCCTGAGATGTCTTTTCCACCTCTCGAGGTTGCAGATGTATATTCTACTCCTGTATATGATCCTTCACAAGAAATACCTTCACATTCAGGTTATGATCCCTCATTCATAGGTCACCGGTATTGGTTACCAGGTGATGAGACTCATCATGAACCCACAAGCACTAGTTATATTCATTATCGCATTCCTGATATCCCTACACACGATCTGGCACATCATGTCGAGTCAAAAATTGAACCTAGCACTACGCCTGGGGGCACTCCTATTCCTTTCCATGGGGAGAGGTTTGGGAGCACTAGTGACATTGCACCTTCCATCCCGGTGGTGGAAGCTACCTCACATGTCCGTCCTAGACCTAGTGTTAGTAGTCATATGTGGATACCAGAACTAAGACGAGTGACCATAGGGAACACCACTTACATCCCTTCACATGTCCCTTTGTCCTCAAACCGTACTCCTTCGAATGCATTTTTGACAACCCTTCCTCCCCCTCATTCATGTGGTCCTTTGAGCTGGAATATCTCTACTAGCCATGTTCGTACTATGACTACTCACACGGTAGTATCTCAAATTCAAGTACCTCCTATTGTCTCAGGAGGTCATATTCTTGTTTTTGGATCGTCTCACTATCCATCGCAAGGAGTTCCCCATATCCCTAACTATGGAGCTTCTCATGGGACATCCCATGGGACACCTTATGGAGCTTCTCATGGACAGTCTTATGGACCATAGTATGGACAGAACTATCAACCCTATTTGTACGAGTATCAACAACCTGCTTACTCTTCCAATTATGGCTTTGTAGCACCGCATAGTCAAGGAACACCACATCATAATGCTTCCATGCAACCCTACACGGGTCAAATGGGAGGAGGATATTATGGACAAGGCCATGGTATTTATAGTAATCAGCCTTATATGAACCAGAACTATCAAGGAGCGTAGCATAGACCAGCTCAAACTAGGCTCCCTTTCCTCGCAACGTTGAACTTACCTGACTTATTGAGACTTAAGAATGATCTGGTATCTCATGACACAGCTTGGTTGGCTGTCCCTAACAAGCTTCCCTTGGACATTCCCAAGTTCAAGGGCAAAGTAGGAGAAGATCCCAATGAACATGTCACTACTTTTCACCTTTGGTGCTCTTCCAATTCCTTACATGATGACTCAATATGTTTAAGGCTATTTCAACACACCCTCATCGGGCCTATAGTGAAATGGTATATAGAGTTACCAAGGGGGGCATTTATTTTGTTTGATGACCTTGCCATGACTTTCCTCAATCACTTTCAGCTACCCATGTGTTACGACATTGGTACAGAACTCTTGTCGACATTTCAGAAAGACAAAGCCACACATAACTCGGATCATATTCAAGAGTGGCATAGACAGAAGATGTTGATTAAAGCCTTTATACCACCAAAATTTCTCCTTGATTGGTTCCTCAAGTTGTTGTTACCTTACATCGTGAAGGATGTTTCTACATCCAGAGTCCAAAATGAGGAACAATCAATCTTTAGGGCACAAGAATTGGATTTGATCTATTCTCAATCCGTATTTTTGTATGAGATTATACCTAATGCTCTGCGTTCTAGTTTCGATACCAAGATCAAGCCTGGACCACATGCCAATGGCAATGTGGGTTGTACAAGTGCCAAACCTACGAATTTGGTTGTGAAACAAGTGATCCAATTGTCTATTAATCAATCCGCTTTAGGAAAAGCCACGGCTTCATCTCAACCCACCCAAATAGCGAGTGTACTTTCCATGCAATCGTCAAACCAGAAGGGAAACCAGCAGCCCAGAAGGAATAAGAAAAAGGGTAAAAACAATTGTAAGGGTGGGAACAAGAATGAAAATGCTAATTTTAATGACAAGAATGCCCACAATGCTGGGGGGGACAAGCAGTCTAAACATAAGATAAAGTTTCCTTGCAAATTGTGTAAGGAGGACCATCTCACTGACTTATGCCCTCATATGGAAGATTCCTCAAGATTCATAGCACAGGGCCCAGCTATGCTAACTAATCCTTTACCCCATAATCAAAATATGAACTCAAGGACCCATGATCCTCATTGTGCATTGGGTGGAGATCAAAATCTGCTGGAAGCCAATACTGGTCATGGTTGCATCAACATGGTACCTGCTACTAAGGTTATGACTCGTGCAAAAAATTATGGTTCGTCACAACCGGACCTTGGAAAAGAACCCGATCTTCCAGAGAGCCCTTTGCGTATTGAAAACCCTATGGATAAACTTGAAATTGCACCTAGTATTCCTAAGGGAGTCCTAAAGCATTCAAGGCACAATCCTAATTCCTGAGCCACCCAAAACTATTCCGTTGTCGAGGATTTGGGCCAAACTCCTTGTACGATCTCTACGCTTGAAGTACTTCAAAGTTGTCCTCCGCAAAGAAAAGCTCTGCTTTCTGCGCTTAGGTTTAACGATGATAACTCTTATTCCATCATCAAATTTGAAACCATGGGACTATAGCCTCGCTTTCCTTACTACATGTCTCTTTTGATTCATGTAGAGTGTCTTAATATGACAGTCAAATGCACTGTGATTGACAAAGGCACTACTATTTCCGTGATGTCTTTGTCATGTTGGAAGGGTTTGGGTTCTCCTGAGTTGTCTCAATTCGCTACTATGTTGACTGCCTTTGATGGTAGATCATTTCGGCCACATGGGATTCTTCCTTCTCTTAAGGTCCAATTGGGAGGGAAGACTGTCACGATCAAGGTCGAGGTGGTTGATGCACCTCTTGACTACAATCTTCTACCGGGCTGGAATTGGATGTATAGTATGCAAGTCGTAGCCTCTTCTCTCTTTCAAGTAGTATGCTTTCCATTTAATGGGAAGTTTTTTATGATTGATCAGACATCATTCTATAATTCGAGTGTTAGTGCATTATCGGGAGCTTCTATCCTGATTATCGATCATTCTCAGCCTACAACTAGAAGTGTGGCTGTGGGTATGTATCCATCTCTTATGGGGACCTTTAGCTGTCCTGCGCCTGTTCTTATGATTGGATCTAGTTTCGGTGGGGCTTCATCTTCATTGAATTCAATGTCTTTTCACACTACCCATTTGGAAGATCCTTGGATTCTTCCTTCATCAAGTCCTTCGAATGGACCTGTCGAAACGGATGTGTCGTTGCTTGCAGCAATGATAGCATATCAAGTGAATCTTGATTGTGTTGCAGAGCTTAGTCCTTCCTCTTTGTGGATGGAGGAGGAGGACCCGTATGTGCTGCCTGCATGGGAATTTTAGTCCTCTCATGCACATTATTGCCTTGATGATGTTTTTCTATCAGATGAAGCCATTATTGAGTCCATGTGTGGGGTTGAGCCACCTTGGGAAGAGTTACATCATAGATCATGTTTTCTTCCCGAGCTTAACTGTATGGAGTGTGAGGAATTTAGGGAGATTCTTAGCGAGAATATTGCTAGTCCTGTGGTTCCATTGAGCTCTCCTGGTCAGACGGCTGATGGGAACATGGCAAATTTATCACCTACTATTCCTATCAATATTTCTCACGATCCTGGAAAAGTTGAGAACGTCTACATTGGGGTGAATTGTTCCCCTGATGAAATCAAGGAGTATACCGACCTATTTAAAGATTTTCATGACATATTTTCCTAGTCATATGAGGAAATTCCAGGTATTGACCCTCGTATGTCAAGCATGAAATTAATACCTATCCGAATGTGAAGCCCATTCGACAACGTTTGCATGCGGTGAATCCTAGAAAAGCACCCACTATTAAGGCTAAGATAGAAAAGCTGTTAAAATCCAGTTTTATCTATCCTATTCCCTTGATGGAGTGGGTTTCAAATCCCATTTCGGTTGATAAGAAGCAGGGAGCGAAATGTATATGCACTGATTTTCATGATTTAAATCATGCTTTTCCTAAGGATAATTTTCCCGCACCATTTATTGATCAGATTTTGGATGAGTGTGTGGGAAGCGAGGTATTCTCCTTCATGGACAGTTTTTCTGGATATAATCAAATTTAGATCAAACCTGAAGATCAACATAAAATTTCATTTATTTGTCCTTGGGGCACGTTTGCATATCGGAAGATGCCTTTCGGTCTTAAAAACGTTGGAGCCACATTTCAGCGGGCTGTGACCTTAATTTTTCATGATCTCAAAACGATTATCGAAGTGTATTTGGATGATCTTGCTGTTCATTCTCATCTGAGAGTGCGTCATCCATACCATTTGACATTCGTATTCAAAATAGACCACCATTACCAGGTTAGGTTAAATCCTCATAAGTGCATCTTTTGTGTGACTGTTGGTCGCTTGCTAGGGTTCATTGTATCCAAGGAGGGTATAAGAGTCGATCCCTAAAGGTTGAGGCAATACTTCAATTGTCTCCCCCACGTAATATTATACATCTTTAGTGTTTGCAAGGCATGGAAAATTTCTTGCGGAGATTTGTCGTCAATTTTTCCAATTTGACTAAAGGCTTTATGCGTATTTTAAAGAAGGACACTACTTTTTGCTGGTATGAGCGAGCCCAGGAGTCCTTTGATGCTCTTAAGCGAGCCTTACCATTGGCCCCTGTGCTTAGTCCACCTAACTATAGCCATGATTTTTTATTTATGTGGCCGCGTCCATGGAGACAGTTGGTATGGTTTTGGTTCAGGAGGATGAGGAGCTCCATGAGCATGTCATATATTATTTGAGCTGAAACCTTATTGATGTAGAAATCCATTATTCTCATGTGGAGAAACTTTCCTTCGCCACCATTCATGTGGTTCAGAGATTGAGACATTACATTATCCTTCACCAGACCTTGGTGGTAGCTCATGTCAATCCATTTCAGTTCGTCCTCACTAGAAGGATGATCGAGGGAAAATATAATAAGTGGATTGTTATTTTGCAAGAATTCAATATCAAATTTGTTTCTATGAAATCAAAGAAATCGTTGATCTTTGCGGAGCTCATTTCTGATTTTCCAAGTGTGGAGGAGGAGGAGGTTTAT
The DNA here is from genome assembly GCA_001517045.1 of Pseudotsuga menziesii. Taxonomy (NCBI): domain Eukaryota; kingdom Viridiplantae; phylum Streptophyta; class Pinopsida; order Pinales; family Pinaceae; genus Pseudotsuga; species Pseudotsuga menziesii. The sequence continues at coordinate 217,065 of LPNX010033074.1, forward strand.
TAGGATACGTTTATCGATGAGCATATTTTCCTTATCTCAAATTTGGACCCATGGTATGGGGATATCATTGTATATTTGCAAACGTTGAAGGTCTCTACTCACCTTTCATGGGATGAGCGACGACGATTACATCATGTATCTAAGAACTACCTTATAGTGGATAACACTTTGTGCCACCGTGCGGTAGATTCCATTTTGCATTGTTTCTTAACCCATGATGAAGTTGAGGTTGTGCTGAATGATTTCTACGAAGGGGCGTGTGGTGGTCATTTATCTAGGCTTTCTACAGCCCAAAAAATCTTGAGAGAAGGATATTTTTGGCCGTCGATCTTCAATGATTGTGTCAATGCGGTCAAGAAGTGTCACCCTTTCCAGGTGTTTGCACGCAATATGCACTCTCATCCTGCCTCGTTACATCCGATTATCACTGCCAGTCCCATCACCAAGTGGGGGTTTGACTTCATGGATTGCGACCCAACTTCGGCTAGGGGGCATCATCACATTATAATGGCTATCGATTATTTCACAAAATGGGCAGAGGCTATGCCCATGATTAAATCCGACGATGAGACAGCCATGCATTTCATTTTCAACCAAATTATTACTCGTTTTGGCATTCCAAAAGAGCTTGTCACTAACCATGGTAAGCACTTTCAGAATAGAATGATGGAAGAGTTGGATTTGAATTTAGGGTATAAGCAGGAGCACTCCTCTTCTTATTACCCTTAGGTGAATGGACAGGTTGAAGCAATGAATAAATCACTTAAGTCCATTCTCCAATGAACCATTGTGCAAATCAAGATGAATTGGAATATCATGTTATATCCTTCTTTGTGGGCCTATAGAACCGCAGTTAAGACTTCCACTAGTTTCTCTCCATATCAGCTCGTACATGGGGTGGAGTCTGCCTTTCCAGTTGAATGTGAAATCCCTTCGTTGAAGCCAGCTATAGAGATTTTACCAGACACTTCTGCATTGCAGGAATGTTTTGTCCACTTAGAGTAGCTTGATGAGTAGTGTCAGGATGCCTTAGTGGCTCTAGAAGTAAATAAGGATCGTGTTAAGATCCAATATGATAAGTCTGTCTGTTCGAGGAGGTTTAGTGAAGGTAATTTGGTCCTTTTATGGGATCAAGCTAAAGAACCCCCCGGGGAAGAGAAATTTAATCCCATGTGGCATGGTCCTTATGTAGTCAAATGTGTGTTACAGAAAGGTGTCTATGAGCTGGTGTATTATGAAGGGACAGCCTTGGCGAATCCTAGAAATGGGCTCTATCTTAAAAAATACCATGCATGATCTTCAGCCAGGGCTGATTATTGTATATTATTATACAATTTTTTGCATAGTTATATTTTCTTATGGTGATCAGGTTTGTCGATTAGCTTTCGTTTGTTCTGCCAGATGTCGATAGAGTCTTCCTCTTACATAGGATTTGTTGATGGTGCCAGTCGCCACACTCAAAACTCAGCTTCTACTATTTGGGTGATTAATAGTCCTACAGGTCAAGTCATTAGAGGAATTTTGAGGTCTAAAATGGGCCTCCTAAGGAAAATATTAAAATAATAGTTAAAATAATAAAATAATAGTTAAAATAATAAAATAATATTTATTAATTTTGGAGGAAGAAAGAAAAAAACTACTTTTTGTGTTCATATTTTCGACATATCTCCCTGTGTTTTTACTCAAATTTCAATCGGGAGAGCTCATTGGATACGAAATTTGATTTTGCATCCAATGAGTACCCACACTGCATACTTTTGATGGACCTCACTACCCCAAAAACAAGAAATACCTAAAAAAATGTGATGATGCATCATCACATTTTTCAGGTATTTCTTGTTTTTGGGGAGGCAGGGTCTATCAAAATTATGTAGTGAGGGTACTCGTTGGATGCAGAAACAAATTCTACATCCAATGAGCTCTCCCGATCAAAATTTGAGTAAACACACTATATTACGGAGAGAAATTCCTATGGCTTGGGGTACCACAACAGACATCTATGACTCCAGAAATCAATCTTTCCCAATATGCAGTAGAAATAAAATGTCTAACACTAAAGGATCAGACCTCGTACCTTATTCTGGACGGTTGAAGTAGATCCCCGTTGCGCTTTCCAATCTTCAGCTTGAATTGATATAATACTCCCTCAACAACAAGTAAACAATACAAGCATACTATATATCATGGTGTTATATCTATTCTAGCATATATAATCAATAATGTAAAAGCATTTGACATATTCCAATGGATACAATATTCAATCAAATACACATCATTGGAAAAGGAAAGATAGTTCTTATTAATATAAATCAGAGATTACAAGATAGATACAACCTCTGACGGCACGTCTGCGAATCGGAGAAACTGAATCCCCCACTTGGGCCTCCACCACCTCAATCCTCCATCACTTAGATAGCAAGCTCACTAGCAAAAGGAAAGCTTGGGAAGAACACAATAGTGCTCCAAAGGGACAAAGGGATGTAGACTCAAGCATAAATGTCAGCAACAATGGACTATAGTTTCGATGCTTTCAATCTCTCTATTTCCTTCAATGTACCAAGAGGTTCCTTATATAGCTTCACAATGGATAATGAAGGGTCAAATCCGAGCGATCTCAAGGCATATGGAAGGCCAGGAGTCAAATGAGTCAGATCCATGTGAAGGAAAACTCCAAAAGGATTTGGACTTATGCACAAATCCCGATGTACACAGATATATGGGTCAAAATCACGTATGTACGCGGTTATCGGGGAAAAAGACGCGTATATCATCTTTTATATAGTTTTTTAGGGATGATCAAGGTACCATCAAAGGATAAAATATGGTCCATGGGGTCTAAAGAGTCTGCAACGGGACAGGGGAAGGCCATACAAAGTGTGATTCACCTAGAGTGGCGAAATCTGCTATAACAGATGCCCCCTAATGTGTGAGGTCAGAGGGGTCATACAATGGCCGAAATACATTATAAGTCCATCCCAGAAGTGGAGTGATGAAGGATCCCAAATGGAAGACCAGCCACCCAATCAACATAGTACAATGATACAACTATGCATACAACTGCAAGTACATATAGCAGTCTCAGATACATAAGAGTACAATGGCCATGAATAGGCGTAATACATGATATCATATATGTGGTCATCGCCACGTACAATATACATAGATCAGAATCTCCATGATGAATATATACAAAGGAACATGATCTCCAAAATGGCTGAAGATATACAATAGATCAAGATCTCCATAGTGGCTGGAAATGTCTGACATACACTGGAATCAAGTCATGAGAGCTGAAATCTCATGAACACTGGCACGATCAAGGAGGTAGCATATAAGAGATGCCACCAGTCTGGAAGGTCTTCTACACAAACCGCTACGAGTACATGTCCTACTATGCGAATAGAGGTGTCGAGGTCGAACATAGTAGTCCATCGTCTGATTACCGGTCATTGATGTATACCGTTAACAAATGCGAGATTACCCACCGATAATGATAATGGGAATCAAGGTACTAGAGTGCAAACTAACAAGTGTGAATAGATGTGTTGAGGTCGAACACTTGAGAGAATCCATCGATCAGGGGACATTGATGTATTCCCAAGAAACTGTCGATGGCAAGAGAACCTGCCACTGATGACTGCAAGTGTCAAGGAACTCAAAAGGGCTCTAGATTCCAATCCCAGAATAAATGATCTGAAGTCGATGGGATGAAATCTGCTGGAAGGAGGGCATTAAGGCATCCCCCATCATTTAACATGAGGTAATCAGCAAAGCTGTCTAATGTGGAAGAAATCGATCATAAAGTGCACGAACCAGTAACTGTACCCGGAATGGCCGACATGCAAAGTCAAGATAATTGAGGAATGGCCGACAGAGGTTTCAAATTCCTTCGAACAAGAGCATAATGGCGTATGGTGATTGAATGAAGGCAGCATAGACTCGATTTACAAACTGGGACATCTCTGTGACACAGGAGGCATCAACAGAGGCTCCATAGGGACTGGAAGCTTAACCAGCCGGTGGAGATAAACTCAGATAATGAGTACAGCTCCTAAGTCAAACTATAACCCAACCAATGGATGTGATATACAGTGCTCTACTCAAAGGCAACACGACTCTATAGCTGCCAAAAGATAACATCTTTCCTTGTCTGGCTTTTTGGTTTTTTGATTTTTTTGGACTTTTTCAGTTATTTGAAAAGCTTGAAAAAAGAATAAACTAGATTTATAGTTACAAACTAGGAGGAGACGAGTGTCATAAGGGCAAACAAACTAGTTCCAAGCAGTGGAACATACCTATGCTCAATGCAAGGATACATGTGTAGGATATCGACACTCGGGGGAAAATCCCTTCCCGGTAAAAGGGAATCAAGCTGTGAAGGATATAAAAATGGCTCTGCATGGCTAGACATGAGACAAGCTCGAGCTATATGGCTGAAACGCAATATCAGGGGAGCTGGCATAAAGCTCAATAAGGCAGGAAAAGCTCATGATAATGCATTCACAACTTGACATAAGGGGAGTCCGGAGGGAAAAAGGCCAGCATAAGATCAAGAGGAGTATGAGGCTCTTGCTAAATGTCATGGCAATACTATACAACGGACTCCTAGACCTAAAATAGGACTCACAGCATGGGCACCAAATGCAAAGGGGAGATAACTAGGGCACCCATGTATAGGAAAGCTCTACCATTCACATAGTACCACTTCTAACAACAGCATGAAGGTTCCGTGATACCATGGAAGGGGTTTATACCTAAGGTTAAGATGGAATGGTCATAAGGCAATGCATAAGTGCAAGAAGATGTGAAATCCTAACCTATATGCCAATATAGACGTTATACCTGTGATAGGCACGAATGGGTCGAAACCTCGAAGAGAGTGTACATAAACCAGACTCTACACAACAACCATATTATTCCACAAACACTAAATAGTCAATAAAGAATCCAAACTATAGGATATAGGGAGGATAGATCATGACAATAGCACCCAAAGGAAACAATACAGTGAACGATGGGACATAAAAAGGACAGTAAGGTGTAGACCCAATGTTCACGCATCCACTACCACCCCCATGAGGGTGACCACTAGTGTAAAGACCAAGAGGAGGGAGTCAACATCCTCCACAAATGGAGTAGAGGGTAGAATGTGACCACTTCAAATCTATGAGCAGGATAAGGGGTTGTGATGCCCCCAAGTCTGACACTAGGGTCCATACTAGGACCAAGGACGGGTGATAGGATACCAGGCATGACGAAAATAAAAGGACCCGAACTCAAGAGAGCATAAATATACTCAATTCATCACGATCCCAAAGGCCAACTAGCGCATAAAGAGCACACTCCTAAGAAAATCCACAGCCAAAATACAAGCAAACCAAGGGGAGGATATGTGAGCTCCCGAATGTAGCAGGTATGTCTCGACTAGGAGAGGCTCGAAACTCCCATACACTACAAGCGGAGGTATGAAACCAATTATAGTGGCCCTCAGCTTCAACGCATAAAGTGACTGTGCTGTCTGACCTCTACCTGGCCGGGACACCTGCAGAATAACCTCTACAAGTACCCCCTCGATATCCTAGGTAAGGTCATTAAGGTCACCTCAATATAATCAAATTTTAGGCGGACAGTCGCAGGCAGGATTGACCATATGGGCAGGGTAGCAAAGCCCGAAACTCTCGAAAGAGTCCCTAGATACGAATACAACCCTGGAAATATCTCCGGTGCTACTCAGTTATGACTAGGTGTCATCCCAATCAATAACTGCTCACACTGCCTCGTGCTTAACTCCCGTTTGAGAGGAGGATCCTGAGAATGATGGTTATACCAAGGATTTCACACACTCCCTGGACAGACACCTAGATGTTTTTGTTTAGTGATCTTGGAGAATTGACTTACAATGAACTATTCCAAGATCCTAAAACCTAAGCTTGTTGGTGCACCCTAGAAAAGAAAAGAGTGTAATTCATTTTAATTAGCATTGATTTTAGTTGGCTTTATTACTCAAAAATAGGATATGATCATGCAACTAGTGGTGTTATGACGCAACAGAAGTAAAATCCACACCGTAACAATCAATGCAAATTCATTGTGTCCATGTAAACAGGGTATGCTTCTACGTGAAATGCACAAATATATATTCCTTTCCGAATGCCAATGCAATCCTTTATATATGAAATCCTAAACACAACTCTCATCCAAGAAATCCAATGCAAGTACCTCCTCAAATCCATATCTAAGATGAAACTAAAAGTGCAACTACTTTGTATTTTTCAATATAAAAGAATGAAAAATGCAATAAAAGTCATCTAAAACTCTCAGTCTCTGC